>MU271420.1:0-54749 GCA_021432655.1 Atractiella rhizophila
GGACCAGGTGTGCGAGGGGATGTCAACAGCGTGAGGAATGGACCGAGAATTGTCACTGCTGTAAATGAGGAAAGGTCTGTGGCAAACACTGATCAGCGCCTGCCTTGAATTCAACCGAAGTACATGGTATCAAAGCTCGTTGCTCTATGTCGCTGGCATTTAGCCAAATACTTTCCGCCTAGATGCAAGCAAGAATATTGTAAATAAAGAAGCCCCACGGTCGAAACGGATTGGTACCCATGTTGTTCTGGCTGCCAATAAAAGTGCAAAGATGTAAAGCCGTCGTTCATATCAACATTTTGGAAACAATTTCAATTGACTTGCCAAAATCGCGTACATTGGATGACACAGTGCAATGACTGTAGATTACTGTCTAAGACTTTGAGATTAAGATAGACGGTTCAGGCTAGAACGAGAACCCGTAAAATCTCTTTTAATAAGGCCTAGTCATCAAGATAGACCAAATGAAATAAACATTTGCCTCGTGCATCTAAGGGTATCCTATCATACCTTACCTCAGACATAACCGTCGTAAGCGACTGTACAACGTTTGCAAGCACAGTGACAATTCCGTACAAGCAGCGCCAACGCCAAAATGACACGTAGAAGTGAGCCAACACACCTTCTTCGCCCTCAACCTCTTCTCTCAGTCGCACCAGCGCCTCGTATGCAACAGCTTCTTCTTCCCTCTCCAATCCCTTATCCTTCCTCACGCTCCCACTAGATCCGCTCCCTCCCAGTCCCGAGTTCCCCCTCCTCAGACCCATCTCACCCGCAAGTTCAGGACGGGATAATGACCTTGCTACGGCGGATCCAGAGGCCCAGCGTGAGTTTCGACGCATGAGGGAGGTGAGTGTGAGTGTTTCGTAGAGGAGAAGGGAAGACGGGGAAAGCGAGAGTGGAGCCATATTGTATGCTGTGTGATTTATGAGAATTATGCCTCGATATACGTGGTGTACAAGCAACGCATTAATATAACGTGTTGTAGCGACGTGTTACGCGCTTTGAATGTTCTGCCTTTGTTTTCCAGGAAAGGAAGTTGTTGTCATCATGCTGCTTCAACTCTTGCGATTAAGTCATATACTGAGTCATATATAGATAGCTGAAGCGAGAACAAACTTGATTACGGATATTGGATTAACTCATGCTCGTATCTATTAAATATCTATTGCGTTGGCCCAACAAGCACATTTCACACCTGCCCACGAAGATGAGCTGAGATGATTCTCTGGCCAAACAGGAGAAAGGACGTGAGTACCCAGCAAGATTGACATCCCCTCCACCCGTCGCAGCAAAGAAGGGAGAGGCCCGGGGTCAGCCGCCATACTCCATCGGCTGGATATTTGTTGGGGAGGACGGTCAGCGTGACCATCATGCAGATCTTGCTCATCTGGTGAGAAAGTGCAAGGATGCTGGTGCGTACGTTCTCTACTTGTGCCAGAGTTCGGACTTCTACGATTATGCCAGGAAAGAACCTCGGTACTGCTGTAAATGGGGGATCAGAATGATTTTCACGATTGGCACCAATGCACCTCTAGTTACTAGGGCTACCGAGGAAGGTTTTATCAGCAGGATATAGGGAGTTACAGCTTCGACGCTGACCCTGTTTTGTATCGCTTGGATAAGGTATCAAGAGCACCGTATTAATGAGTGCTCGACAGTCTGATTGCATCTGCTCACTTCGGCGCTTCACGCTATTTACACTGTCATGCTTCGAACAAAAGGAGCAATCTCGAGCCGTGGGCCTGATTGGAGGTACATGGTTTCGATGTTTCATTGTGGCACAAACACGACACAGTTCGCCTCATTCGCGCGATCGCTAACCCGAAATAAATGAAGGAGTGGCATAGATCCTTGACATGTTCCAGGTGGCATCCATATCTAAATCTGACTAAAAGTACTTTCACAAGCCCATGATGCGAATCAGGCGCATAGCAAAGGTTTTGATCAAGGTGAAGTCGAGATAATGTACAACTTCATCCATTGGATGAGGATCAGGACATGCTGTCTCGTCGTTTCTTACAATAACTTGGGTGTCTCAACGCGGAAAGGGACCCTCAATCGCTGAATAGCTGGAATGCAGCTAGGTTGGATTTAGGGTAGCTTGTCACCTGAAAATGACACCAACAGCTTCACAGATAGCACACACTTCTCCTTTAGGAACTCCCATTCATCCCACCAACGAAGTGTGTACACTTCCAAAAGCCGACAAAAGCCAATAGCTCAGATGAAAGGAAAGCTTCATTGTCGAATGTTGGCACCTATTGAATTTCATCGAGATATCTGGAGTACTGAAGTGTTTCGACAAGGGGCAATGAAGCTTTGAGCCCATTACAAATAAAACAGGTCAGGTCACCTTTGGCCTTGTTCAAAGCGTCTTTGAGGGAACAAGTTGTCCCAGGCTTCTACTTCGTGATGCCTATTCCGTCGCATATTCACTCGAAGAGATGAAGGATAAGAAATAAGCCGACCTGGGCATTACATCTCTTGTAAACATTTGGCCAGTCTCCAGAGCCTTTCTAAACACGTAACCAGTACATACAGATATCAATAAATGTGTCAACTTGGATGGGTTGTCTGAAGAGTGGCGATTTAAAGAGACAGATGTGTCATGACGGTCATATGGTAAAACAACTCCACTTTTGAAAGATTTTGTAAAAGGATATCATGCCGCAACTATCCTTGACATATGATAAAAATTCATTCCATCAGCGTGTCTGGCGCATCGCGGTATTTACCAAACCGAATGATGAATCTGTCATCACACCACAACTCAAAGCCGTCTACTTCTGCTGACACAGGATGCTAATGCTGTGTGAAGACTACTTGAGAGGCTTATGCAAAATAGCATACTGTAGCACTGGTGAGAATGGGACTAAAACCACATGCCGTTGTCCTATCACAACCATGAAAAGGCCCACATCTACATCAAATGTGATATTAGTGCTGGTCCTCAGCACCGCATCACTGCATCATCAGTAAACGCGGAATAAAGGTATGTTATGCACACCTTTGAAAACGGAAAGATTCTCTGAGGGTGGTGTTGAAAACGTTGAAATTTGAAGGCACCATGGTGGACACGGTGGAGGATTGAAACGAGTAAGAAATGCGGTTACGTACGAGGATCTTTCTGTTTTCTCGCCACCACGACCGAAACTGCTGCTCCACCTCCACTCTTATAAATCCAATCCACCTCCACCGCTTTCCCCTTTCCGCTCACGATTTGTATCTGGACGGCTTGCAGACATCGTAAGTACACAATGTCCATGCCTGGATCGTATTCTGTCGAGCCTGAAGAAGTCGAGGATCTGATAATGGCCGCCCTTGATGAAGAAGATGACCCAGACTGGGAGCCAGACGAGGAAGAACAAGAGGAAACTGAGGATGTGGAGATGGATAACGAAGAAGAAGAAGAAGAAGAAACGGAAAGGAGAAATGACGCTCTTTCCTTGATATCAGGTTTGTTGAATCCACAACATGAGGAAGCGGATGCCGATGATGATGAGGAGAACGAGCTGCGGCTCGAATTTGATCGTATGTCGCCTCCTATTCATTAGCAAAGGGATGGTATATATTGTTGTTGGTGTAAAAAGCTCTCACTGGACAAATTCGGATTGTCGCCTCACGTCCTCCTACCCTCTCCGCTCTCCGCCGTCTGTTGGAATCGAGGCGTGTTTCTGCTCCTCGCCGGCCGCCAGTAACGAGATACTTCAAACCAGCCGATTCTCCCATCGAAGAGGGACGTGAGTTGTTGAGGAGCGGCGAGTTCGGACCGCTGCCTAGGAGGGAAAGGGACAGGGGACGCAAATTTAAGGGGAGGGAGAATGTGGGAGATTTGTTGATGGAGAGGATGGGAAGGAAGCGGCGACACCTCAGGAGTGAATGGGCGGATGTAAGCCTGCTTCATTCTTTCGTGCTTCCATCTGAGGAGAATAAAGGTCTGTGTCCCCAATTCTGTAGGAACAGAAGTGGCCGTCTACAGGGACAATGTCTACTCTGGCCAGTTTTCAAACGACGGCTCCTTTTTCTACTCCTGCGTGCAGGACTTTAAAGTGTACATCTACGACACGCGGCGGTCTCCACTCGCGGGCACAAAGTCCATCTACGAGAGCCCACCTACCACCAATGCACGCCGCCGTCGGTGGGAGACAGACGATTACTGGATCTCGCATCGTTCTTCGCTGAAAGAAATCAAGACGATCCGAGCTCGGGAAGAAAACTGCAGCTGGACGATTACAGATGCGAATCTTAGCCCAAGCAACGATTGGCTCATCTATTCCTCCATCACCCCAGTCGTACATCTTGTGAATACGCGTGAATCTCTTCTTCAACTTCCTGGACAGAGAGCCTTTAGTGAGGAAGACCAGATATGTCTCGACTTCTCGACAAATCAGCAGGTTCATTTTGGTATTTGGTCGATCCGCTTCTCAGCCGATGCACGGGAGATCGTTGCGGGTGGGAATCGATACGGAGGGATATACGTTTATGATATCGAGAGGAAGCAAACAACTCTGAATGTGGTGGCTCATCGAAGAGATGTGAACGCCGTTGCGTTCGCAGATGAAGGCAGCAGTAATGTTTTGATCAGTGGTAGCGATGACAATTTCGTCAAAGTTTGGGTGCGCAACTTCTTATCCTATTTGTAACCTAAGATCTGACTTAGCATGCCAGGATCGCCGGTCTCTAGCAAGTAACAAGCCTTCCGGAGTTCTGATAGGGCACACGGAAGGAGTCACTTATGTCTCATCGAAAGGTGACGGACGCTACGCTCTCTCGAACGGAAAAGACCAGGGTGCGAGGTTGTGGGATTTGCGGAAAATGAGAAGCAGTCATGACTTCGAAAACATCCCTCGAACGCAGCTAGATGTAGGCATTGAGGGTTGGGATTATCGGTCAGTATCTTCAGCTTGGGAGGCTTCGAACTGACGTTTTCATAGAGGGGGAACATACCATGAGCCAAAGTATCGGGAGCATCCGCTGGAAGGGTCAGTAATGATCTACCGCGGACACTCCGTCCTAAGAACCCTCATACGAGCGCACTTCTCCCCTCCCTCACAGACAGGTCAGCGGTACATCTACTCTGGTTCGTGTGCTCGTCATCATCCTTCTTGCTTGCTTATTGACACCCGGCAAAAGGGTCAGCGGATGGTCGTATTCATATTTGGAATCTCGACGGCACGCTCAAAGAGCGTATCGATCGAC
Organism: Atractiella rhizophila; assembly: GCA_021432655.1. Classification (NCBI taxonomy): domain Eukaryota; kingdom Fungi; phylum Basidiomycota; class Atractiellomycetes; order Atractiellales; family Hoehnelomycetaceae; genus Atractiella; species Atractiella rhizophila. Next base: position 5,203 of record MU271420.1, read on the forward strand.
ACTCGACCACTCCTCTCATCTCCTCTAAGGCATCGAAACAATACAACGATCCCTCCTTCCCCGATCCAAAAGACATTGTTGTTCCCAACGAGGAGAGCATGGACCTTCACACAGTCGTGAGAGACGTTGCGTGGCATCCTTATGAGCCGTATCTAATAAGCACGGCATGGGGATCAAATACGAACAGCTTTGATGGAAGTCTCGCTAAACATCCTTGGAAGAGCTATGGATCCGCCTATGGGACCTTGGATGGTGGCGAATTCTAACAATTCCAGATTGCTCTGTGTTCATGATCATGATTTGTGATGCAAGTTTGTCTTGCACTGTCCCTGCTTGTAAATGATCTAGTACATATAACTTTATTTGTACACCAACTACACTTTGGGTGTTTGATGTCCACTACGACCTCGACTCCCATTCCCTCCGGTCCCTGTGGCCGATGTGAGATTATGCAGAATGAGATCCTCCATCTTTTTCCCCCTCCTCTCGTTCTGGAAATAGTGGCTAATGAGAAACGCCACATCAAGGGACTGCTCATAGTTCATCCTCGGATCGCAATATGTCTGATAATTCAGACTCAGATCCTCATCTAAAAGCTCCATGCTCCCTCCCAAACATTCAGTAACACTAAATCCATCCTCGTTCGTCTCGCCGGTCAGTTCAAGGTGGATGCCAGAGAGGCGGGATGAGTGTTGTAGGTGAATGCGGAAGGAAGAAGAAATTTCCGAGACCATGTCAGCTGCATAATCGAAGTCAACTAATAGGAAAATGTGTTGCGAATTAAGGACGGGGAGACAAACCCATATGTCGAGTTTTGATGTCTGGAGATGCTTCGGAGCTTTTGGTGTTGCCATGCATCGGGTCACAACTCCAAATGACCACATTTTCGTATTCCGACTCCTTGACAGCTCGAATAATGGGTGGGAGGGCACTCTCTACTTTATCTTTCCCAAACCTGAGCGAGTCACAATTTAGACTCTTGCCATGGACTCCAAAAGAACTCGAAAGAATGTGCTGACCTGCATATCAGCGTTACTCTGCCTGGCTCCTTATCTGGGTCTACGATTTTGAGCAGGTCGATCAACTCGGATGGTGCCATGGAAGGTCCAACTTTGATACCTATTGGATTACGGATGCCACGGAAGTACCTATCGGATAACGCATGAGCGAGGGAGGCCTAGGTGGTGGGGAGGGGCAGCAAACTCGACATGAGCCCCGTCAAGCTGGCGTGTGCGGTCTCCAATCCACAAAAAGTGTCTGCGAATTGTTATCAGCCAAAATCTTGGGGAAAGACGGAGAACCGGTACGCAGAAACATTGTACCACGCTTCCTGCTCCTCTTCCGCCGCCCTCGTCGTCGTGCTGTTAGACAGCCTTTCTAAACTTGCTGATCTGCTCAACGGATAGGGGGACACAAGTTTTCTCTCGACTTTCTTCTCCTTCTGTGTTATTTTTTCCATGGGACGGGTCAAGGCTTCTTCGTATTCAAGCAGTAAGCCTTCATGACTTGTCCAAACTTCAACCTTCTCCAGAATACTGCCTCCTCCCCCACCTACGACATCTATGAAGTCCAAAGCATCTGTTAGGTTATCGACGATGCGTTCGAACGCCTGTTGGAGGGCAGGAGAGCGAACGTGGGAGAGGGACCAGGAGAGAGGATGGTGGAGCGAGGCGAAACGTGGGGAAGAGAGGAGCGAACGCATGTAGTTTAAGGTCGAGGAAGAATGGAAGTAGCTCTGTGTTAAGCGAGAGGGATCGGGCGTGCGTTCCGAGACGGCGAAGCCGTTGACGTTGTCTCCTCGAAACGAGAGGACTTCCCCAACGCCTGGTACCACCTCTGTTGGTTTGCTCCGCGGCTAGTACGACATGTGAGCTGGCTAAATGGCTACGTTCTGAAGAGAGAAGGCTCGAACCTTGGCATATTGACCTGCCCCTCGGAGGATTCGGACGACTGGCAGACGCGCACCATAGATGATGATGAGGGACATGGCGAGGAGTAGCTTGAGCTTGGACTCTATCATAGTGGGAGTGCAGTAATCGAATAGTTCTGCGCTATTTTAAGTAAAACGTCGTCAGCGTGGGCTCTGATAACTGCACATAGTGAACACAAGCTGATTTACCAATCACCACCTTGGAGTAGGAAAGCCTTGCCAGCCGCTACCTGAGCACTTCGTTCTCATTCAGCTAGTTTCACGCCAATCGCAGGAGAAGAGGCACACAGATTCTGCCTCAGCCTCTCAATCTGCGCCACACATGCCACAGAACTCTCAACACCACTTCGTTCAATACAAAGAAAATCGCACCTCGTCATTGCTCACCAATGGTGGTAGCTTCCTCAGCGTCTCCGTCACCGCTGGGAGCTTATGTTCAGTTTCTGGAGGGTATACTACGTCTTGTAAAATCTTCTTGGATCGCCAGGAGTCTGGAGTCCAGTTTGGAGCTGACATCAGGGGCAATTTATTCGTTCTGCTGTTGCTGAGTGCAATAAGTCTGGCGTTTGTTCCTTTTCTGGCGTGTCTGATGAGAAAAGCGGCCAGTGACTGTACTGTATGTCCTTCTCTTCGTTGGAAAAAGCAATTGATAGATGACGCCGCGATGAAAACAAAAAGTCTGGACTAACTGATTAGAAAAGCCAGAATTAAATGTGATACTATGGACCTGCGTGAGAGATCCTGAGTAGCAACAGAAGGTTTTCTAAGTCGATCACAGTTTTAAGGGCCAACTGCTGCTCTGCACGCGCTTCAAGTTCTTTGGTGCTAGATCACGTGGGTGTGAGTGCCGTCATCATGTGACAGCCTTCAGCGCTCTGTTGAGGCTTTCTAGCGGTCTAAGCAGGTGCGAAGGTGGTGCTGAATAGGCTGTCAATTGGTGAGATGGAATTATGAGGTTGGTAGAGTGCTGAGGGAGTGCTTTGCGAAGTGGTGGAAAGGAGCAGCACGAGTGCCCGCCTCGTCGCTGGGTTCGCTATTTGTTCGCGTTGCCGATCTGCTCCATCAAGCAAAAATTGTCATCGAAGCTAAGCAACATGCCACCTCCGCATCATTCATTGTATGGTAGAGTTAACTGGCCAACGACGATTTCTTGCCGATGTTCTGGGCAGAGGGGAAGATATTTAGTACCATTTCAAAGTCAAGCTAGTCAAGTGAAGATGAATGTTTGACAACCATTCTTGAGTACGTTATCTCCTTGTGTGCTTTAACTCGTTTGTTCTTTCGCATAGGTTTGCTGCTCCAAGAAGGCGGGTGGAGGTTGCTTCTCCACTCGTAGTAGCGTAGTAGTGGAACGAGCTAGGGTCTCTTCCACTGCTGTCGGGCTTGTGCGGGGTGAGGAACTCAACATGATGTTCATGGCTTCACAATGTCCTAGTGTGCCTGGGCTTCGCACCACTAACAGGTGGGAATGTATCCTTTATAAAGATGTTGCAATCTATGACATTCTTTGACCTCTTGGTACCCTCGTACGTTGACACTAAGTTGTCTGAAAACAAACGAATAAACATCAATTTAAGAGAGAAGTGACCGAAGAAGTTTTGAGTCAGTAGTTGATAAACGAATCGGAGAAGAATGGAATAAGTCCATGTGCTTTGGGCTAATATTGGAACATTGGAGATGATAACTGCAATGAAGACAAGGCAACGACAAAGGAACTGAATAAGTATTTGAGAAAAGTATAACTTAGCGGGTTCAATTTCAATCTCTGCCTCCTTCATTTCTTCGGACATTAGGTTGATGTTGCAGTATTCGCTGGACCAGTTCCAGTTTCTTTCCATTTGTTGGAAGCCCAAAGTCCTAAGTCTGATATTAGTCTGAGTGTCGTGGCAGCAAAGGCAATAGTATAGAATAGTTTACCATCAATGCGGTCTTGCAATCTGATGCCGTATATTTGTTCCTGTTATTTAGATCTTTCTCAGAAGCTCCCCAAGCCTTATTTCTGCTTTCAAGACCCTCGCCCTCTTCGCCTTCCCAAGTCCAGTAAACCCCACTGTCATCGTCACCGCTAACCACAGCAACGTTGCTTTGTTTTTTCTTCTTATCCGTTCCGAGCCCCTTCTCGACACCTGTGCCTTTCTTTCTTCCTCCTGGTTTTGGGTCATCGAGGGGATTGGGTGTCGTGAGGCTGCTTGGGAAAGTTGTCCGTGTAGGGATGAGAGAATCTGCTGGGACAATGTTTCGAGCTTTTGCAGCTACAGTGGTGGGAGGAGGTGTAACGTTACTGGCGGACGTGGTTGTTTGAGGAGCAGGATGATCTTGAATTGTGAGCGACGGGTTTGGAGGTGTGAGTCCCATTTTTTCCCATTCTTCTACTCCAAACTGGATTCAAAAATCAGTTCACATCAGTCACGAACCTATATGTCGAAGAGAAGACATACAAACTCCAAAAGTCCCTTTCCTTTACCATTAACCCACCCAGCTGCCACAGCCTTCACAAGCTTCTCCAACTTTTCAGACAACACCAAATACCTTGTCTCCCGGTCCGATTCTTCCATCTTCATGCCACTTGACACAACATCAAACAGCTCTGCAACAAAATCTGGACAACTGATTTCCTTCCATTCATCTAGCTTGGCGAAAACAGTTGGATCCAGCTTGTGACCAAACCCGGTTGCAATGTCATCAATCTCATCTTCAGTCAGCTCAGTGCGCCGTCCAGTTATCCACTTCTCCCAAGCTGAAGTCTCTGCCTTTGCACTCCGAATGACGGTCTGGATTTTTACGTGAGTAGAGGGTAGTGGGACAGGAAAGGTGGTGGGGTCAGCTAGCGCAAAGGACAGCGCTTGTAGTAAGCGGTGAGTTTGATCTTCCATTTCGAAAAGATTCTTTATGTATTCTGTCACAATAACTGGTCAGCATTGTCATTGCACTAAAGAAAGCAGTTACCAATTCCCGACAAATTGAAACTGTGTGGTGCTGTCCTTGCTCTCTTGCCTTGCAAGCGATCTTCATGATTTTCTTCTTCTTCTCGCCTTCTCTTCTTCCCTTTGTCTCTCTTCCCATAAGTAATAGGTTCGGCATTCTCCACCAGCTGTAACCAACATGATAAGTGTTAGTCAGTACCATTGCAATTGGAGGAGAGGGCTAACCTTTGCACGGGTCAATTTTGGGTTCTTGATGGTTGATGATATGCCTTTTTCTCCATTCTCATTCTCATCCCCCCCTTCGTCCGATTGATTTGAGCCGGCAGTTTGAATGTTCTGAATAAGTAATGAATATTTCGTGGTTGGAAGTAAACTTAAAATTACACACCTTAATGACTTTCTTTGCCTTATTCCCCAGCTTGTTCTGAAGGATTGCCTTTGTGATCCATCCTCCGGCGCAATACGACAAGCATGGGTGCAGCTCTTCCAAGTATCGGCAAGCGGCACAAACAAGGCGAGGGTCTTGATTGTCAAGCGCTACAGGGTGGTTGAAGAGTCCAATGACAAGGAAACTGACAGTCGTCTTGATGTCCTTCCAATCAGCATCAGAAAGCTCAACGAAGTCGAACTTGTCGTCTGGTAGCTCAACTCGCTTCCTAATGAGTGAACGAATAGATCTGAGTGAAAGCAAAGACTGTCCTGCACTGATAAGTTTGGAAGTTTGTGCGTTAAATTTCTTCTCCGCTGCTGGTCGGTCCCATGGAATTTTCGCATTTAAAGGAAAATCACTTTGGTTCCAGCAGATGGGAGGACGGCTGTACTGTGGGTTCCGTAAAAAGGCATACCAAGATGGCACAGTTTCCAGAGTATATAGATCGGACGCGAGAGGAGCAGGTGTGTTCGAAGAGAATCGCGTGTTCCGTTCAAGTACAGGGGAGACGTTGCGAGAGGAAACATTCTGAGGAATAGCGGTTTGCTGCTTCAAATGTTCAAGTTCCGCCTTGAGATCAAGTATCTCTCGTTTGTAGGAGATGAGCTGGGAATCCAAGGACTCGATATGTTTCTTCGAACTACTGAGTTCCAAAGTAAGCTGCAGAATTTGAGAACTTGAAGAGTAGGTATCAAGATGGATGTCGGGAAGAGTGCTAGACATTGGCACAAAATTAGGAGTCGACGGTGATACAGAAACTCCACGTTGAGGAAGATTTGGAGACAAGGGAAGGTTGAAAGGTGTATGATGACGTGCACCAAGTTGAAATGCAGAAGCTGCTGGATAGGTCGACGCGTCTCCCACTGAAAAAGTTTCAACAGTGCCGGTCCCAGCCATTTGAGAGCCACTTTCAAGCCGATTTCTCCACTGCTGCGAGCTACCATATCTGCTGGCAGCCGAGTTACATTGAGCCATGATGGCAACTTGGAATACAGAGGCAGAAAAGCTTTGATTTTGGTTTGTTTGGCTAAAATTGTGACCAGTACGTAACAAAACCAAAACCAAATCGATAACAACCACAATCCTTTCAGAGATGTCAGGAGCCCGACAGAAGTGCGATTGCAGAAGATGTAGCTTACTTCCAGATAATCATCCTAAGCGATGGGTTGCAAAATCAACATTTCATTACCATCATCACCAATATCCTCACATTTCCACGTTTTTGAACTCTGCCTCAGCGCCAAATCAACCTCAAGGATCACTTTCAGATCAACAATTTGATCTTGCTCCCAGTATTGACAATGGACACTATCTGTCAGAGAAAAGTGAACAAACAGCACGCTTGGGTTCACGATCACCTATGCTGTGAGTAATATACATCTTAAATTAGTTGTTTGCCTAGTAAATGTTATTAACAATTATATAGGCGATCTGAAGATGAGGTTATACCAGGAGTACAAGTTAAAGCTCACCAATCGAGTAAGAGGGAAACTTCACGCCTTGAACTTTCCAAAACAACCAGTGGTTTTCTCTATGACGACACAATCAGGCATCCTGTGGAGGACTTTCAATCTGATCCTGATGTAGAGCCAGAAGATACTGAAAATGAACGTCTGGGTCACTGTGAACAACAAAATAGTATGAGCCCAGAAGATTCACCATTACTACGCCCTGAGTTCAACTATGCGGACGAGCAACTGGATGATTTGATTCTTGCTGAAGAGGAAGAAATGGCTGAGCTTCCGAGTGTAGAGGAAAGTGGGATGGATGTGGATGAGGATGTAGATGATGAAGAATCTGATAACGAATGGTAAGGATTCCTCCTATCATATAGAAAGGTCTGATTAGAGGATTACAGTGCATCGACTTCGTCAAATATCTCTGCTGATGACGTCCTATCTCTCTTCTCGGATGATGGCCATGATCCAGGCCCCAAGCCAACGGAGCCTCCTTCTGGTCCAAGTATCCTGACGGAAGAAAAGCTTTGGACACTGAAAAACCTTCGAGCATGGGTTGTCTCTCCAAAAGCGACCGAGGCATCCTACGAGGCTCATCGAGTAAATCTTGAGGAGGCACTTGGATTCAAAATTGGGTCATTCTACATAGCAAAAAAGCTCCTCACAGACTTAACAAAGCTTCGCCCACAGTGGAGCGACCAGTGTGTAGACACTTGCTTAGGATTTACTGGTGAAAAGGCATCTCTGGACAAATGTCCCCACTGTAGTGAAGCAAGATTTACAACAGCACGATCGAAGAAGACAGGAACTTCTCTCCCAATTTCCAAGGTGCCTCGCCGCCGATTTGCTTATCTTAGTTTTCTTCCTCGCATCCGAGCGCTTCTTGACAATCCAGAAACAGCAAAGACGATAGGAAACTTTGGAGACCTGTTAAAGAAGAGCGTTGAGGCTATAGATAAAGCTCAGAAGGAGTATCGGGACTGGTATGATGGCAAGGTGCTTCAAGACCTATACATGTCTTCTCAGAAGGTCCTTCAAAATGATCCTCGCGAAACAGTGTTCTACGCTTCAACTGATGGTGCTTCCTTACAACTCCGCCGTGCCGATAGCAATGCTTGGGTGTTTATCCTCATAGCATCGTGCTATGATCCGAAAGCTCGTTATCTTAAGGAGCACCTCTTCCTCCTCTGCATTGTCCCTGGACCAAAAAACCCAATCGATATCTCTTCCTTTTTCTATCTCTTTTTTAAAGAGATGGCAAAAGCAGCTACTGGGCACTGGCTCTACGATCGCTTCAAAAGGGAGTGGTTTTTATGGAGAGCATGGTTATTAGCACTGCTTGGGGACATGTTGGGATCAACGAAGTTTAATGGGTGTACTGGCCATCAGGGAAAGTGTGGTTGCAGGTATTGTTGGCTTCATGGCCAATTGAAGAAACATGGGATGAGACCATATTACTACACATGGAAAACTGTCAAATATCCCGATGGAACTCTCCCAACGACCTCGAAACGACCTGCACACTACAATCCTTATGACAAGACCCTTCACCGCACACCAAAACAGTATTATAAAACTCTTCGACAGCTAGAACAAGCTCCAACTGAGGCTGCAAGAAAGCGAATCAGCAAAGAGACGGGCATCAAGCGAGCTTCAGAGTGTGCTGGTCTGCCAACTTTTATCGATGTCGCCACCTTTCATCCCCTTGACATTTCTCACCTCACCCTTGCTGATTTGGCAAAACTTATTTGGCGAATCTGGACTGGAGAACTGAAAGGAAATGACTCTCACCTCGAACCTCTCATCCTCTCTGCGACTGATCAAGTCTGGATTGGAGAAAGAATGAGAGACGCGAAGAAGGATCTTCCTGCTTCTTTTGCTGCAACTGCTCCTCGTCCAATCCATGAGGCTGTCAACACCCAGTACAAGATGGCCGAGTGGTGGGCATTTATTGATTGGTATTCATTACCTCTTCTTGTTCATCTGAACGCAGATGAGAGAGTTTTAATGAATTGGAATAACTTCATTCATGGATTTCGACTTGCATGGCAGTATGAGTTGACAGAAGAAGAGGTGGAGACGATGGAGACATATTTGAATCAGTGGGCATTAGGTTGGGAGGAGCTTTATATTCGAGACGAGTCGTCAAATATTGAACGAGCGACAATGAACTTCCACACTGTTTCCCACATTGCCCTTAACATTCGAAATCATGGACCTCCAATCCTTTCTTCTCAACTTCCTTGCGAACGGGTCATTGGTCAGTCAAAAGAGTCAATTACACAGAAAGGAAAGTATTTCGAGAACATGATTCAGAATATGATCCGCCGCGAGCAGTTTAACATCCTCAATATTCAATATCCAGATGAAAAGTTCGCTTTTCGATCTTCACGGACTCAGAATCTTCTGGCCCATGGTGTCACCTGTGCGCTTGTTGCTCCTCGCTGGAATTCCTTTCCTTATAAGGCAGTGCAAGGAGTTGAAAAGGACTGGTGGAAGAAGGAGGTAGCTGTTCTTCGCCAGTTTTGTGCCAGGAACCGCCTCAAAGTTCCAGAATCAGAAGAACAGTTTGAGGAGCTCGCTGCTAGTTGGACAAGATGGGGAAAGGCAAGACTAAGAGGAGGAAGCATGCTGCGTTCAGTACGACAAGAGAGCTCAACTCGTCAGATCACACGGTCTAGTTGCAGGATGCAGGTAAGTCTTTCCTATAATTATGTGCTTTTGAATAAAAAGCTTGCAGGCAGTTGCAGACAATGGCGAAGCCATGTACTGTGATGTCTACTCTTTTGTCCAAATTGCAATCGGGTCTAGTTTATACAAGATCGCAGTTGTTCAGTTTTATAACAAGCTCAAAGCATTTTCAGGCTGTGATAGTTTGATTAGGACCAAATTATCTGATGATTGGGGCGCTGTTCCTTTGAGGAGGATACACAGCGTAATTGGTGTATTCCAACTTGAAGATTATCATTACATTCTGCATCCACACTCTTATGCGTTTAGAAGACCCTTGGAGGTGCCAGCGGCTGTAGATTGGGAGGAAATTTCGGAGGAGCAACCGGACGAGGAAGACATTGCACTTGATCCAGCTGTAGACGATGAATAGTTTTTGCTTCGTTTCACTTGTTTCCAGGTGAGCTCTGCCGATGATATATGTGTCTTACAAAGCAAGAGTGATACTCCGTACATGTTTGTAACTCATTGCATATCAACAGAATACTTTGATTGTGTACTGAATGGCCTATTACAGCACCTCAACGAGTAACAGAAGCGGGACACCCATTGGTCCATGGGCGAAAGTAGACAAGGAGGTTTGGAAGAACAGACATCCAGACGGCCAGTATGGCCTGTCCGCAGAAGAACGAAAAGCTACACGCCTACTATGACCCGTCAGCAAAATATAAAAATTGCACGGACTGAAATGAAAGATATTGTGCCACCTGGTGTGCACGTAAATAATTTGAGCACTCACTAGCTCACTTATAATGAATGCGATGTCGTAATATCTATCTCCTCTCAAATACCTTGTGCCCAATTCCCCCAAATCCAGAGCAAGTATACGTAGGAGGTGTTCAAGGAAGGGAACTTGCTGTTGCATCACGCGAACGCATTGCTCGATGACGACTTCTCATTCATGAGCTTATTTCTGCCTGGACGGTGGAAGGCCGTGGACAAGACACGGCCTGGCTCCAGACTTTGTACAATACCTGTGAAAGGTCCTTGTGCTGCTTCCCCGTCTCCACTTTTTTGATTTCTAGTTTTTTGAAAGAGGCCCCTTATGAGATTACCGGGGCAGTTTTTGATTTATCGGCCCTGTCCACAGAGTCAGAATGAAAACGTAAGGAGAAGCCAACTTGTGTTGCTACATGACTCCCTTACGGAAGCAAATCATTTGCCCGTATGGGAGTCATGGTGAGTCATGCTAGGTGAGCCGCCTTCACTTCGTTCCATGAGGCAATAGCACATTCACTGAAACTACAAGTTACCTCAATAACCAGCTCTCTTGCTGCGCTATCAGTGGCACCTCACCCGCACGCCAACTGCACTCAAACGCAACGTATTCTTCTTTGCTCACACAGGCATCATCTGGCCGCCCGTACGCCAGCTTCGAACGACGACTACAAACGACAAAATCGACAATTCTGACAATTGCACTTATCCAACACGCGTCAAACTTGCACACCCGAACCTGAGAGTGGGGAGGGCCATATTCTGTGAGTTTTAACTTCTCTGACACGGTTTTTTAATGACGTCAATTTTTACTTGTGAGGGTGAGGGTGATTTCAACGCGTTTTCTCCTCACAGTCTGCGGTATTTCTCTGTGTGGTCGACTTTCAGATTAGATACGGCGATGGGTGGAGGTTCTATATTGTTTAGATAAGTAGTTGCGTAGTAGTTAGAGCTAGTGCGTCTCTTATTATGATTGAAGGAGCAGTCGGAGGTTGGGCAGCTTTTTTTACACTGTCAGAGCTTCAATAATGCCTTGAAGACGAGTTGGAGGGACTCTTAAGCTCATCTCGTTGGATTGGTACGTGATTTTTGGCACCGAATAGCTGATAACATGGCCTTTGGACCGGGTTCTACTGCGTCCGTGTTGCGTGGTCTTCCCTCATTCTTTCTTCTCCTTGCTCACCGTACCCTTGTTGAGTAGTGCTAACTGTTTTTTTCTCCCAGCTCCTGTTCTAATCTATGGCATCAGGTCTATCAAGCCATGCAGCGAAGCGCGGATTCCCCATCTCACAACCGACCTCCTTCACAATTCCTCAAGGGTTGATCGATCTTTGTTCAGGTTACGGCGAGGGTGTTAAGGGTGAATTGAAAGAGAGGTGAAGGACAAGGAAAGGAGATCCGATCGATTGGAGAGGGTGAGAGGAAGGGAAATATCTGGATTTGTGAAATGGAATTGGGTTACTTGCCTCCTCACGAGCTCCTAATGTGTACCTCTAAAGCACCTAAAAGCACCTCAATGCAACAGCAAGCCTGCCCGAAGCACCTTGACAGCACCCGTAAAGCACTCAGGCGAGCGCCCTGACAGCACCTAGGATCAAACTCGAAAGCACTTATCGAGCACCTTCACTGCTTATCCATAGAGCTCTACAAGCACCTAAAATTGACATTGCAAAGCATCTATGGAACACTCCTGTGGCACTTAAGAAGAGCTTTACAAGCACCTATCAAAGCACCTCAACGTCCCGCACTACGGCCCTATATTTGTTTCGGTTGAGTGCTTTGCTAGGTGCTTGAGGAGTGATTCCGGAGTCCAAGAATCCCACCTATCTACCACTCCCCACCTCACCTCCACCTGACGACCACCTAAACGGCACTCAAGCAGGACTTGGACTCTTTCCAGGGGTGCACCTCATTGGCCTGAGCGCTCTTTCCTGGGCTTCAGCTGGAAGTGATTGTGACGGTGTCGTGAGTTGAGCATCTTCTATGTTAGAAATCGACTATACAATGATGTTATAGGAACCTTTGAACGACGATGCGCCATGGCCCGTTTCTTCCTGTCTCCGCATGTTGTCCTTTGCTCCAACGCCGCATCTGGTTCAACGCCAAACTTCATTCCTCTGCAATCAATCAACCGAATAGCCCCTCACCTGCGCCAAAGAGCAGATCTCCTGCTCTCCCTCCGTCCCTCATCGCTCGCTATAAGCTTCTCTCAAGGCTCCACCGCTGCATGCACCTCCACGTCCCCAACCCTTCCCTTCTCTGGTCAGCCATCCAGGACATAGAAAAAAGCGACTTTCACCACCAGAGCGACCCATCCCAAACAGTTCTGGATGCTCCTACGATACAAAAGGTCTTTGTCATCCTCGCACGCTCTCCACCTTCAGAGGAAGGACTGGATCGACTTCTGACTCTCGTGGGCATGCTCAATACCTCCCTTGCTCGTGCGAAATCAGAAGGAGGAGATCCGATACCGCTCTCGCCGAGTATACACACGACCCTTATGGGATACGCATCCAAACTTTCCCTTGGAAGCAAGAATAAGTTCCACATGCTTCGTCGGATCAATACTCTCCTCAAACAGCCCAACTGGCAGACGGGGACCACACCTCTCCTACCGGACTCAGAATACGAACGAAATAGCTTCAATCTATTCTTGAGCACTGCAGCGAAGAGTGGAAGGTGGAGAGAGTACGACGGTTATTTGCTTAGGATGAGGGAGGCAGGGGTGGAAGAGGATGAGTGGACTTGGAGTGCGAAGATTAGGAGGGCCGTGGAAGAGGATGGGGTGGGTGAGATGGAACATGAATTTGCGAGGAGCTTGATATGGGACTTGAATAAGAAATCCGCCAGAGAGGATGGAAAGAAAGGTCATGGAATTGAGACAGAAGTGTGGAATCTCGTCATTTGGCACCATCTTTCTGGTCGCCAGATCGACAGAGCTCGACAGCTCTACTCTCTCATGAATTCCCAATCTGCAGTTCCTATGTCCGCAATATTCCCTTCCTTACCTTCCGATATTCAGGACGGAGAGAAACTACTCGTCCAACCTCCAGCTCCAGATCACATAACACGCACCATTCTCCTCCGCTCCATCTCCTTTTACGGCCTCTACCCCCTCATGCTCAGCATCATTCGCGACATTTCTTCCTCGTCTTCTTCTGATACCTCACGGGCATGGAACTGGTCCCTTCTCCGCTCCGGCGCACTGGACATGCAAAACTACAGCGACATCTTCCATGGCTTTGCATTGCACGTTCACGACCGCTCCTCGTTCCTCCAGCGACGTTCGCCTCTCTTGTCCTCTGCCTCAGTAGACGAAGAGAAGAAGGATGAGAAAATACGAGGAAAAGGAGCTCTCGACGCCGTGATGGACATCGTGGAGCGGTCACTTTCGGAGAAACCACCAGAAAGAGAATCATCAGATTGGACGTTGGAGCATCTTAGGTCTTTCTTTGAAGCTTTCATGCTCCTCCGCGCCGCCCCTTCCAACTCCAATCTCCCTGATTTCTTCCCCTCTACCTCGCTCTCCCCTTCCACAGCGCAACCGCTAAACTCACGTGGACTCCGACACGCGATCCACAACACGCGAGCACCATCAAAAGAGGCCGTCTTTTATATCCTCACGGCATTCAAGAAGGCGACAGGAGACGATGCGAAAGAATGTCTAGAAGTGTGGGAGAAGTTGAGGGAGAAGTTCGAGCATGTTGATCCGTTGGGATTAAAGCAGGAGATGAGAGGAGGAGTGGACAAAGGACGGAGTGCAGGGGAGGCCAGGGTGAACCGGTTACTCGCCAGTTTGAATGGGAAGGGTTGGAAGGGATGGAAAGTCGACAAGCGCACGGAGAGGCTCGTCCGAATCTGGAGAGTAAGAGTGGGAACGGAGAGGAGGGAGGAAAAGGATTGAGCTGTTAGGTTTGTGTACATTGGGTATTCAGGAGTCAGCAACCTAATGTTTGCCCTCGCGGATTAATGAATGGAGGGAGTGATACAAGGTGCAACAAAACTAATAACGCTCTGGGACTATTGAAAGAGTCAAGGTGTGATAAAGCATTTTTCGTTCATGCAACACTCAGTATCTATTCATCAAGTAGAGACTAAATGCTCGTCTAGGATGACAGAACGGTAATGGCATTAGTCTCTACTCATCGACAGCTAACCCACTATCAACCTAGTGGTAAAGCATTTGCACCGCTTCCACTAGGCTTGAAAGCCTTCAATTTCTTCTTTGGTCTCTCCCCACTCTGTCCCTCAGCTTTGAACTTCATCCTCCTCTTCTCCTCCCTCTTTTTAGCCTTCGACACCGCGCCATCTTTGCTCTCCTTCTTCCCTTGCTGCTTCTCTTCACCTTCTCCATCCCCATCCGGTGCTTCACTCTCCTTCTCCTTTGCCTGTTCTGCTCTCCTCTGCCTCTGTTCCTCCAGCCGCTTCCGATGCTCCACTATCTTCCCTTTTCTGCCCTCTGAATTTCCACCTCCTCCCGCAGTAAGCTCGACACGGATCTTCGTCTTGCCCAATGTCGTACCGTGCAAACGTAGAGCGGATTGCAGAGCCGTCTTTTCCGTGAATTCCGCAAATGCGAACGGACCACCACGACCCTTTCTTTCCTGCTTTGGACCACGCTGTTGCCGGATACGTATGACAGGAGTCTCTCCTTTGCAGCCAAAATGGCCAGTTAGCGTATAATTTGGAAGAGGTGACAGAACTACTAACCACATGAAGCAAAGTGCTCAGAAAGCTGCTGTTCTGTCACATCGGACGAGATATTGCCTGTTCATCCAGTCACAACGTTTGCATCTGGACATCCACTTGAAGAAAAGGAAATTGCGCACCAACGAAGAGGATCAGTTTTTGCTTTTTCGCAATTCCATTCTCGGGCGCTTTTTCGTTCTCAGCTGAAATCTGATCCTTGTCAGTGCTGATGTCAGCGAATTTTCGTTTCTTTGAGGACTTCTCCTTTGCACTCTGGTGCTTTGGATCCATATTGCTTCCTAGACCGTAATATGTAATATTGTAATATTTTGATTTTGCTGGTCTTTTGCAGCCGGAGGAACCGTGGAACCTTTTCCGGTTCAATAAAATTTTTTGAACTCACGCTGAAAACAACCACGACTCGACCACCACATCGATCCATCTCCGTCCCTCTCACGATTCTGTCTTTTTCTGCCTCTGCCTCCTCGCCCAGACTCGCGCCCTGCACAGATCCAAATCGATTCAGCTATGGTATCTGCACCCGAAAGCCAACAAGCCAACTCAGCCAACACTCCAAAGCCCCAGACAGACGTCAAAGAAATCGCTAATGGAATAGCAAACCTGACTGTCAACGGAGTTAGTAGTCAGGAGGAGTCTGATCATCGGAATGGCCACGAGCAAGGTGCGTTCCATTCTGAATAGAAAGATTGGGGTCTCGGCGGCGGCGGATTGGATCCACGCCTACGTGTGTAACATCCACAGAGCACAGAATGCAGCACGTAGGCTGGCTCTAGTTATGATGAAAGGACGAGCTCGGATTGGAAGATTGGACCTGACCCTGTTTGTTTTGACAGTGAACGGAGCCAGTAAAGATCCATCTGATCAGTCACAAGCACCTCCAGCTCACAATTTGCCTCGTGCGTTTGCGTTCCTACTATCCTCGATGTGACCTACTCAATGAGGAACGCAGCTCGAGAAATCTCAAGTCAAATACCATGCCGCTTCTTCGCCAACGGTAACTGCAAATACGGGGATAATTGCGCCTTTGCTCATATTCCAGGTTACGCTCCACCTCAACCACCACCTATGCATATGCCCATGTACTATCAAGACCCTAACATGTATTACCCTCCGAACCCTCAGTATCCACCCGTTACCCAGACGGCTCCCCCACCAGGCTCCTCGGACACCACCTCTCCCCCTCCTGTCGAGTTGTATCACTATCCTCCGTACGCCGCATATTATGCCTACCCTTACGGCTACCCGTACGCCGCAGGTCATCCTCAACAACCCCATATGGTCTATCCACCACCTGGACCGATGGTGTCCCCTGCTCCTCAACAGGACGTTTCGTCTCCTCCAGGATCAGCATATCCCTCCCCTCCAGTTCAGCAACCAGGAATCCCTCACCCTCAGTCCCCGAACATGGTGAATAGCTCACCGACGGGAACGACCCAACTTCCTCCCCAACCACCTTATGTGCACTTCTTTCCTCACTTCCCTCCGGGGACGGCCGGAGGTCCAGAGATGTACGGAATGACGAGGCCAGATGCTCCTCAAATGATTGGACAAGGACAAGGTGGGGAACTCCCTTTCAATTTCCCCCATCCTTATCCCATCCCACCGCCAATCTTCATCCCCCGATCTCCAACTCACGATTTCGCTCCTCTGTCTCCAGGAGCGAGACACGAAAGGTCGAGGTCTATGCATACCTTCTTCCAGACGTCCCCCGGACCAGTTCCGATCCCTCTGTCGCCTCATTCCAACATCCCGACCAATCTTCCCCGTCCACCAACCTCTCCCTCCCAACCTACTTCTCCCCACGCGAATCGCCCGCCGCTTCCTCCCATGCAAGCTCCTCATCGACGACCTCACGAGAACGGTGTGCCTCCTGGCAATCGGCCTCGATTCAACTCATACTCCTCAGTTGCCTCACACCATTCCCAAAGAGGTGCTCGGCCGCCTTGCGCTTTCTTTGAAGCCAACAGGTGCAGGAACGGAGACGAGTGTATGTTCCCGCATTTTCTACCCGATGGAAGGGACGCGAGGGACTTGAAGGTTGGAATGATTGGAATCGATGGACGGACGGAGCACCCCGAACCTACGAAGAAGGTTATTCTTCCTGGCCGAAAGCGGACGGACCCTGGGATGGGAAGTTACGGGAGGGGAATGGGATTGGATGAGAAGCCCTTTGGTATCATGAATGGGGGTGGAGCGCCATATAGCCATCGCGATGGACGTGGAATGCCTTTTCAAAATCGGCCGTATAGGCAGAACAATCCCCCACCGCCGACAAACATCAACGCTGCTCTTGCAGGTTTGGGGAAGAGGACAGGACAGGTGAATGGAAACCCATACGTGAGGGAGCAACGCGTACCAAGCGGCGAAGCGGACTTTCCTGCTCTTCCCATCCCGTCTGCCTCTCGTTCTGGATCGCGAACACCACCGAAATCTGGCCGAGCAGAAAGCACGGAGAAGAATGAGTTCCTCCCCCGCTCAAATTCTAGCGCCGCCTCCACTCCAGGTGTCGAAGAATGGTCTCCAGAGCTAGGAAGGGATGGAGCGCCGTCCACGGAGCCATCGAAGCCCAGACCAGTCTCTCCCGTCTCTACCGCCGACAGCGCAGATGTGACACTGGTCACCGGGAGGGATAGCCCAGTGACGAGCAAGAAGGCCAGTTTCGCCAGTATGGCCGCGAGAGGTGCTTCTCAAAGCTCCCTCCCTGGACGGGCAGCCTCTGTCCCTAGAAATGCTCCCAGTCCGACCGTCATTAAAGCTTGATTGCTCGACCTTTTACATCCATCGTATTTGTCACTTGTCTTCGGATTTCGCTGTCAACTATTACGCAGGAGAAGGACCATACGTTGTTACCTCCCACCAGCTTGGAGTGGGAGAGCTTCATCCCTCGTTTATTATCTAACGACCTCGCGACGATACATATTTTACTTATCATCCGCTCCTTACCCGAAAATGAGCTTTTGTTCGATTGTTTCTCAGATGTATTCTTCGCTTGCTTGGTTTATTAGCTTCGTCTCATGTTTCGGATCTTTGTCTTAACTCAGCTTCCTCTTTACTTCAAATTAAGCTATCATTCTGTGTTCAGTCGGTTACCCCTTGGTTCCCTCCGGATTCTTTGCTTTGCTCAACAACATGCATAATCTCCAAACAAACAATTGCCAATTCTCAAATTCACCATTCAACCCTTTCCATTCCTCATTCATTTCCTCCCTTCCCCATACGTCTCGTCGACTTCGAACTTGGTGCTCCACTTCCATAGATCAATCCCTTTCCTCTGGTGGTATGGTTGTTCTTTAAGTTCGCATTTCTACAAATCCGATCCGTCATCTTCCAATCCCGTTTCCTTTATATGAGTCTCTATGTCGTATTCGAGCGTATTCTTCCTTGAATCCAGCAGTAGGCTTTTTATCTTTTTCGGGCTTTTTGCCTAAACATATATAGTGACCAACCAAAAAAATTCTGATTCGTTCAGGTCGACGTTGCGTTGTTTCTTGTCCGTTATTACCCCTTCAAACCTGGCGTGTTCTCGGCCGGCTCTGCTTTACCCTTGCCAGCTAGACTTGCCTATGTTAATTGATATTCGTTCGAGTCGATTTGTGTTCTCTGAGTATTGAATGAATATCTCTCGCTCCCTTTGTTCCCTTGATGGATGTCTACCGGTCCTGAGCCGCCTAGAATCCTTGTTCCTGACTAGTTGAGTCTAAAGCTGATCATCCAAAAGAGTTAAAGAGGATATAAGTTGGCAGAACAAAGCAGACATGAGATTTTACAAATTGGACTGGCGGTCGGGAAAGAACAACACTTGTCAGCTTGTCAACCAAACGCGTCTGCTAAAGCTTCAGTGGCTGAACAAACGTCTAACATGCCATCCAAATCACACGCAGATCAAAGGCGCAGCAAGCGAAAGGCCATTGACGCGTCGTCCCCAGCCGCAGACGCAGAACAAGAAGCGCCTCTTGCAAAGAAACCTCGGTTGGATACTACAGGTGCAACAGCGCAGGAGAATGGGGAAGAGGTTCATGCTGATGCTTCGAAGAGAATAGGGCGTGAAAGTGGTGCGTTGTCTTCTTGGGGGATTATGTTAAGGTACAGCGGCTGACGGTGCTCGTTCATTCTTTATGGTTGAAAGCTTCGCTCCTCCATGCACCTCTCACCGCATCTTTCTTTTCCTCCACAACCTCTCGATCCCCAAAGCCAAGTCGAGTCCAAGTCAAAGGAGCTAGACAGCCCATTCCCGATGTGAAGTCGTCCATCGAAGACGCTGCCTCTCGTGCTCCCGCTCCATCCACCTTCACACCATCGCCATCAAAGAAGCAGGCACATCTGGAGGTAACTGCTGATAGTCCGGCGCGTTCGACGAGGAGTGGTAAGAACGCCGTGGTTTCCACTGAAAAGGAAGCAAAATCTCCCTTAAAGAAAGCGAAGGAACGAGCATCAGAGAAGAACGAGCAGATCAATAAGAGAGAGAACAAGATGAACGGAGAGTTGCGGAAAAGCAAGCGACACCCCGAAGAGATGGCAGCGAGCCAAATCATCACAGCTCAAGCTTCAACACGCTCGACGAGATCAAAGGTTGCGGTGCCAGATGATGCAGTGCCAGAGAATATGGAGGAGGCGGATGCGTCAGGGAAGAGAACGAAAAAGAAATACGCTGCAGCTGCACCATTGGACCAACCTGATATTTCCCATCGCTCTCCCCGGAGGACGAAGGCGGAATCATCGTCAGGGTCCACACCCATTGTCAGCACGGTCTCGCCGAAGCTGGTGCCATCACGTTCCCAATCACCCACCAAACGCTCATCATCGTTCATACCTCTGACGGACCTGACTTCTCCAAACAAACGCCCTCATCGATTGAATGATAACGCAACTGCTCCTATCGTTTCCATTCCAGCAACGCCATCTGGTAGAGCAGCAACCACAGTCACATCCCCATTTTCTGACAAAAAGTCCCCACGCAAAAAGCCAACTCCAACTAAAAACAATCCTAGAGGCTCGCTGTCCCGCTTGACCCGTAGTAAAGGAGTGGACACCCAGCCGTCTACACCAGAAGCACCCTCTGCCACTGCAATCACCCGCGTCGAGGAACAAGCGGAAGAGATTGAGATTTCAGCAACTTCTGAAAATCACTCCTTCCCGTCTACAGTTGCTCTTCCCTTTCTAGAAGGCATCCTCGCCAGCTTGGCTGGAAGGTCCTCAGCGCTGCATGACCTTCCGAAGCAAATGAAGACAACAAGCGAACTGCTGGACGCGCCATATCTACCTGGGATGAAAGAAGACTGGGAGAGGGACGTGCGTTGGGTGTTGGATAGGACTGTGAAGTATGGAGAAGGGAATTGTGTCTTGCTTGTTGGGCCGAGAGGGGTGGGAAAGAGTTTAGTACGTCCTTCGTCCTTTACGATGATATAACCCGTAGACTCATAGGGTGGATAGATGGTTCACCGCAACCTGGCACTGCTAGAAAGACTACATGGAAAAGATGCCTATGTGGTCATCAAGCTGAACGGGCTATCGGAGACAAACGATAAATTGGCGCTGAAAGAGATCGCGAGGCAGTTGAAGGGGAATGAGGGCTATTTGGCCGCAGAAGTTGGGGGAGAAGGAGGAGAAAACGACTGGGGAGATAGTTTCGTGTGTCTTCTCTCTCTTGCGTTCACTATCTAGACGAGGCTGATAAATGGACAGGCGACATATGCATCCACCCTGCAGACGTTGATCAATATCCTGGAGCCGCATAAGTCGGCGAATATGACACTACCCACCGAAGGAGAGGATTCAGCAGGAAAGACAGAAGAACAAACTCAGCCTGAAGGAGAAACGAAACAAAAACCCATAATTTTTGTTCTCGACGAATTCGATCAGTTTGCCCTACAACCACGCCAATCCTTCCTCTACTGTCTGCTCGACTGCGTACAAGGACGAAAGCGGCAGGGAGGGATGCTAGTTCTCGGTCTGTCTTCTCGAGCTGTACGTCACTATTTTCCCATGATGACACGAGACGCTGATCGTGATCATTATGCTGTGTAGGATTGCTTGAACGCATTGGAGAAGAGAGTCAAGTCTCGATGCCAGAGCAGGGTGCATCAAATCACCCACGATGGCGGAATAGAAGGCATGCAAGCCATCGCAAAGTGGTTGCTCAAACCCTTGAGCGGCAAAGAAACATCTGATGAATTGAGAAAGGCATGGGAAGTCGAAGTTGAGGTTTGACTCCATTCCTTTCATGTCATCGAATGTATTCAAACGATGCACAGAGCTTTGCCGACTCTCCAGCGGCGAGAACAGCGTTGGAACAGGCGCATGCCATTGATTCCTCCAACAGGAGCAGAATCATCACCTTCCTCGTATGCTCTGCTTTCTGTTGTTCTTGCAACCAGAGAAGTTGATAAAGAATCTAGCATCCCGTCATTTCGTCGCTCTATCACAACACAAAAGTGTCGGGTTACCTCAATCTGCCATGTCTAGCCACGCTTCCGCCGCTGCCGTTCCGTACCGCGACAGATAGTATCACTTTCTTGACGGGTGCGTCGCCTTTCATTTCAGGAGAGCGTGTTTGATGAATAGTCGAGCAGGATTGACTACTCCAGAGCTATGTGTTCTCATCGCCTCAAAACACCTCACCCTCTCGAACCACACCCTCAACCTTCCCATCCTCCACAATGTCTATGTTACGCATTCCAAACGCGGCCTTGCTCTGAAGGAGCTGACCAAGGTATACTCAAAGAACGTCTTCACGAAAGCCTTTGAGCGATTGAGGGAACTAGAGATCTTATTACCAACTACAGATGCCCCAGTGAGGGCGTATGAGCTTGGGAGTGCCAGTCTGGAGGAAGGATTCAAGATGGTTCGATTAGCGCCATGGGTTCAGTCTGTGGATAAAGCTGTTTTGGACGGACGGAACGTTCCTGAGAGCCTGAAAAATTGGTGTCGCAAATGGGCCAGTTGATAGCTACGCTACATTTATGTACAACAAATGAGACGGATATCATGACTACAGGACCCAGGGATATTACATACATGGTTCACTACATCGAATACCAGTCATTTGGCCTTGAACACTTTATCCCAAGCGATATCCTCAAAGTCTTCTGCGATCTGAAAATTCTGTCGCACCTCGTTCGTTGCAATACCTAAACTACCTAACCACGAAAATATGCAATCCGTATACTCCGTCCAACGCTCAGCTGCTCCTTTCACCTTTTCGAAACTTTAATAGGTAGGGGAAGGTTGGAACGCGGAGAACAGACCTCTGACAAAAGTTTTTCTGGGAGAGGCAGTTAGGGACAAGACAGCGTCTGATAGAAGGGCAAGAATAGAAGGACGCACCTCTGCTTCCATAATCTTCAGGCGTGGTTTCGGTGAATTTGTCAAGCTCAAGCTTCAAACGGCGCTCTTCTAGATTCTTGGACTTCCAAGCCTCGAGCAACATGGTTCGCTCCTCCTTCAACAGCAGTCAATGCCTAAATCAACAAACAACCCATGCCATATCAAAGGAGGAGAAATACGTACTCCCTCCTCTTTAACCTTCAACATTTCTGATAACTCCTTTCGCACTGCTTCCCTCGATTTACCAACATCGACAACCTCCTTTCTCGACGCCTCCAACGCGTTTTTCACGGATATTGCAGCTGCAGAAGGGTAGGACCAAAAGTAATTCGATGTCCCTATCTTCTCTGAAAAGACCAGGCCGTCATCAACTAAAGACTGTAGAATTTCTTTGATAGTCGGCATGGTGATCCCTTTAGCTTTGGAACACAGCTATGAAGAGGGCAGGGAAGTACGCGTTCAGGGCACCAAGGCAAGGAGGGGATTGAACCTTTTCAACTTCTTTCAGCTGATAAAACTCTTTCTGTTCCCATCAAAAGGTCAACAGAACAGCTTTTCTGCCGAGAAATTGTACAGTTTCGTGAAACCAGTCCAACATCCTGTCCAATACTCTGAGCTTAAGCGCAATCAAGAATGGTTGCAACTCGCCTGGAGCGTTTCTCGTCGTGAGAAAGACCTTTCGGAGCCTGAATTCGACTCAGCATGAGCACCTCTTTTCACTGTACCCACCATACTGTGCCTGTTCCGTAGTACCGTTGATCTGCGTCTCGTTTGCTTTCTTTTTGTGTCGCTCTTTTGATTGTTTTCAGTGGCGACGCGTTGTAAATGCAGCACGTGAGAAAAGATTGGACCTTATTCCACACGCAGGGGTCGTTTCTCGTTTCTCTGCAATGGAATGCTCAACGCTATCCATCACAATCAAGAGCCTTTTTGTTTTCGTCTTCTCTCTTCCCTCCACATCTAATGTAGGTCGAGGATACGGTGTAAGGAACCCAACTGGAGAATATCGCTCGACGCAGGAAGACGAGAACCGTGACGACTAAAATACGAAAAAAGCCTGCAATTACTCACGTAATGTCCATTCCTACACTCAATCATTGCCCATCAACACAAAAAATCTACCGCCTTCCCGAATATCCACACATTTCCTCCGAAATGAACCAAGCTGGCCAACCACAGTTCCAGGAAGAGGGGTCGGGCTTTGATTTCGAGTTGGTAGGCTATTGAGAGCCAGAGTGCCTAGTGCAAAACAGATAGTTCGCATTGTGAGAAAGAGGATGACGGGATTGGTAAGGACTAACCTGCGTCGCCACCCAGACTACGAGAAGTGGTAGCCAACGAAGGAGAGGGACGCGGGAGTTAAGGAGGACGAAAGGGAGGAAGAGGATGTACCAGATAAAATACTGTCACAATCTTCAGCCTCTTTCACGGCGAAATTGGTAGAAGCAAGTTGGACGAACCTGCGACGTGCAAACTTTGTTGAAAGTGACAAATACGAATGTTTGGAGGAACCAGCTGATGGCCATTCCATTTTCTCGTGCACCGTAGACGAATCCGAGGCCGAGGGAGAGTGAAAGTTGGGGGATGAATGCATAGAGAGATCCGTCGCTGAGCTTGGAAGTGAGGCTGGAAGATGAAGCAGAAGGGATTGAACCTTTTCAACTTCTTTCAGCTGATAAAACTCTTTCTGTTCCCATCAAAAGGTCAACAGAACAGCTTTTCTGCCGAGAAATTGTACAGTTTCGTGAAACCAGTCCAACATCCTGTCCAATACTCTGAGCTTAAGCGCAATCAAGAATGGTTGCAACTCGCCTGGAGCGTTTCTCGTCGTGAGAAAGACCTTTCGGAGCCTGAATTCGACTCAGCATAGGTATCTCTTTTCTTGTACTCACCATAAGGTTTCTGTTCCTTTGCAGCGCTGATCTGCGTCTCGTTTGCTTTCTTTTTGTGGTACTCTTGATCGTTTAAGTGACGACGCGTGGTAAATGCAGCACGTGCTGAACGTTCGGACAGTCATTTCTCTGCAAATGGAACGCTCAACGTTGTCCAATCAAGATCAAGAGCCTTTTTTATTTTCGTCTTCTCTCTTCTTCTTCCCTCTACATAAATGTAGGTCGAGTACGGTGTAAGGAACCCAACTGGAGAATTTCGCTCAACTCAGGAGGAAGTCATGAATAAAATACGAAAACAGTCTGCGGTTACTCACGTCCATTACTGCATACCCAACCATTGTCCATTAATACAAAAAAATCTATTACCTTCCCAAATATCCACACATTTCCCCCGAAATGAACTAAGCTGGGGAACCACAGTTCGAGGAAGTGAGGTCGGGCTTTGATTTCGAGTTGGTAGGCTATTGAAAGCCAGAGTGCCCAGCGCAAAACAGATAGTTCGCATTGTGAGAAAGAGGATGACGAGATCGGTAAGGATTAACCTGCGTCGCCACCAAGACTATGAGAAGGGGTAGCCAGCGAAGGAGAGGGATGCGGAAGTTCAGGAGGACGAAAAGGAGGAAGAGGCTGTACCATACCAGATAAAATACGGTCACAACCTTCTCTTTCGCTACGAATTTTTGGAGCTTTGTCTGATTTGTCGCAGGTACGTTTTGATGACGAGCTCAGAGCTATATAGGTGAGGCATGCAAAGATGAATTTGCCAAGAGCGTTAGTATGGATAAGGAAGGTAAATGAAGAGAGTGCGAGAAGAGGAGTTTAGAGCGTTAGGTCGCCATTTCGTAGTGATCTCCAAATGAAAATGGCCGTTAGCCAGCGTTTTGAGGCAGACTTGGAGTGTAACCGGAAGCAGTAAGAGGAGCCATAGAAGACCTTGCAGTCGAGGTGCCATGCATTTAGCATTGGAGTTGAGGACGCCCCAAAGCCGAGAAGAAGACTTTCAAAGGTCATTGATGGCATGAGCATGAGACCGGAATGTTTTCAAGATTTCAAGCGCTGTTGACCGTAGTTGACCTTGAAGATTGCTCGTTATTGTTACTTACTAGCATCAGCTTCATGTTGTAAAGTTCTGAGCCCGGTGCTCCTTCACCCACACTCAGTGGCATTTCTCTCGTAACAAGGACGGACTCCATATCATTCCTTGCTCTATTTCATCGATACCTCACATGATCGACTCCAAAGGGTTCGTGAAGTTGATGGTACCATCACGGATCAATCAGTGGAGTCTTGCATTTTTCATGAGATCCTCAGCAAAGTCCTCTTCTGACTCCCAAACCCCTGCATATCCCACCTTGAACTCCTTCAACACTTCAGCCATTGTCCTTCTAGCAAACCGAAGCTCTTCCTCAAGCCACTCTCCAAAGAATAAGTTGACATATAAATGGTAACCTTTGTAAAACTTCTCCTCTGGAGATCCATCCTCAGCCTCTGGCCCGAGGCTCTTCACCCGATCCCCGAAGAACCAAGGGATGAAATCGAGAACATCGGACGGGTCCACCGCACAGTAACCAAGCAAGATTAATTTTATTGCCTTTGCATTTTTGAGAGTGCTAAGGAACTGGGAATCAACAAGATTTGAAGTGTCCTCGCCACCGTCGAGATGGAGACCGGTGAGATGTGTGAGATGTGACAAGTCGAGCGGCGTGGGTAGGATGGAGGTAGTTTCATTGGCCGAGAATGGTGCGAGCTCGAGTTTGAGAACCTCTAAAAGGGGAGGCAGAGCGGAGCTGGAGATTGACGGAGGGAGGGGACACAGGCCCACCAACTCCAGGCGCTTGAGGGAGTGTGGGAGCGCGATAGATGGGAGAGGTGGGTATGTCGTGAGAACTAGGGATGTTAAGGTGGGAGGTAATTGAAGTCCCGAAGAGGCAGGAGAGGCGGAAGAAGACTCTTCCACATCCAAAGCGCTAAGCTCACGGATCCTCCGACTCTCACTCCTCTGCATAAAGTTCTCCACCTGCTCCTTTTTCCACTTTCTTGAGCCCTCCTCTCCAAAAGTAACCTTCTCCAGCCCTCTCAAGCCCTTGATTGCATCCAACACCACCTTTGTCTCCTCTTCACTCCAAACTGCGTTCATGTCCACTTCCGTAACATTTGGGGAACCTTTGATGAGCTCTGTTACAATCCCAACATCGATGTGTTCTTCAAACTGCAATCTTCTCCAAAGACGTCCAGCTTCAGGATACTTTTTCAAGCGAGCATGTTTCTCGTTCGCAAGATTAGGCTCCTTCCAATAAGGAACTGAAACGGTTCTCCAGCGGTGGCAGACACGCGAAAAGTCATAGCATTCATCATATTCGAGAAATTCGAAGATACAAGAAAGGAGCTCGATAGGCAGGCGTGAGATAGAGCACGAAGCCGTTCGGAGCGAGAGTTGAATGGTCGCAGTATTCGTAGGGAGGGATGATGATATCTCACGCTCGATTGGGACGAAGCACTGTTTGCGTGTGGAGTAGAAGGCGATGGGGACGAGGATGGGCTGTAGCCCAATTTCAAAGAGATTAAATAAGCGAGTAAAGCTGGTAGACGACCGCAACCCTTTGTTTAAGCCAGCCGTGACAATTTCCCCGTCCAAGTTGATGTAAAGATTCACGACACCATACTTTTTGGCTTCGTCGAGACAGAGTGAGAAATAGGATAATCTTGAGGACAACCCTTGAGGATATTGATGCTTGAGTCTATGAGGTAACACAAAAGAGATTTGGATTATGTGAGCTGATGGAAAGAGGCGAGATATGACAGAAGGGAGAATGGAGAGCTGGAGCACAGTGCAATGTGTTTTTGGAGCAATCAGATTGATCTGTACATCCTGTGGAGCACACACATCTGTTAGTTGATACAGCAAGAGAAGAGAAAGCCAAAGAAAGTGACATAATCATGGTTGCGCTTCCCCTTCTGAAGGAGCAGTTGACTAAACTTTCGAAAGATTTCAACCATTTTCGACAGAGTGTGGTTAGAAATTAGAGATCTAATTACAAACTGCAGAATGCCCCAGTGAGGAGAGTGAAGCTTGAAGACCGCCAGTCTGGAGGAAGGATTCGTAGCAAGAATGCTTCGATGAGCGTCGATGAGGTTAGTCTGTGGTTAGCTGTTTGAACGGACGGAACGTGCCAGAGAGGGTGTAAACTTGGGTTGCAAAGCCAGATTGATATCATACATTTCTGTGCAGCCATTGAAATTGACAAAGAGAATGGCGGACGTTGAGCGTCCCTGAGCCAGGGCGAAATATTTTTGTGGCTACTGGATGCAGTGATTAGCTCCTGGAACCTTTATTCCAACGATATCCGGTCGAAAATATGTACTTCCTGCGCTCAGAAAATTTCCACATGGTTCCTCCTTCGTTGCCATACTTTTTCAACGACCACTATCCAAAAAAATATGCAAAGTCTCCTGGATCTCTGTAAAGTTCAACACTCGCTCGTTGCATTACCGAAACTAAACTAGGAAGAGGTGATCCGTAACTCCTGAACGGGCTCAGATGCTCCCACCTCTGACTCATTTAGCGAAGAAACGCAGAATAGACGGTCGCAAAAGGTTTTTCTGGGAGAGGCAGTTAGACAAGACGTCTGATAGAAGGGAGCAGAAAAGAAGGCACCTCTGCTTCCATAATCTTCAGGCCGTGTTTCGGTGAATGTCAAGCCTCAAGCTTTCAAACGGCGCTCTTCTAGATTCTTGGACTTTCCAAGCTCGATGGTTCTCCTCCTACGTACTCCATCCTCTTTAACCTTCAACATTTCTGATAACTCCTTTCGCACTGCTTCCCTCGATTTACCAACATCGACAACCTCCTTTCTCGACGCCTCCAACGCGTTTTTCACGGATATTGCAGCTGCAGAAGGGTAGGACCAAAAGTAATTCGATGTCCCTATCTTCTCTGAAAAGACCAGGCCGTCATCAACTAAAGACTGTAGAATTTCTTTGATAGTCGGCATGGTGATCCCTTTAGCTTTGGAACACAGCTATGAAGAGGGCAGGGAAGTACGCGTTCAGGGCACCAAGGCAAGGAGGGGATTGAACCTTTTCAACTTCTTTCAGCTGATAAAACTCTTTCTGTTCCCATCAAAAGGTCAACAGAACAGCTTTTCTGCCGAGAAATTGTACAGTTTCGTGAAACCAGTCCAACATCCTGTCCAATACTCTGAGCTTAAGCGCAATCAAGAATGGTTGCAACTCGCCTGGAGCGTTTCTCGTCGTGAGAAAGACCTTTCGGAGCCTGAATTCGACTCAGCATGAGCACCTCTTTTCACTGTACCCACCATACTGTGCCTGTTCCGTAGTACCGTTGATCTGCGTCTCGTTTGCTTTCTTTTTGTGTCGCTCTTTTGATTGTTTTCAGTGGCGACGCGTTGTAAATGCAGCACGTGAGAAAAGATTGGACCTTATTCCACACGCAGGGGTCGTTTCTCGTTTCTCTGCAATGGAATGCTCAACGCTATCCATCACAATCAAGAGCCTTTTTGTTTTCGTCTTCTCTCTTCCCTCCACATCTAATGTAGGTCGAGGATACGGTGTAAGGAACCCAACTGGAGAATATCGCTCGACGCAGGAAGACGAGAACCGTGACGACTAAAATACGAAAAAAGCCTGCAATTACTCACGTAATGTCCATTCCTACACTCAATCATTGCCCATCAACACAAAAAATCTACCGCCTTCCCGAATATCCACACATTTCCTCCGAAATGAACCAAGCTGGCCAACCACAGTTCGAGGAACAGGGGTCGGGCTTTGATTTCGAGTTGGTAGGCTATTGAGAGCCAGATTGCCTAGCGCAAAACAGATAGTTCACATTGTGAGAAGAGAATGACGGGATTGGTAAGGACTAACCTGCGTCGCCACCCAGACTACGAGAAGTGGTAGCCAACGAAGGAGAGGGACGCGGGAGTTAAGGAGGACGAAAGGGAGGAAGAGGATGTACCAGATAAAATACTGTCACAATGTTCAGTCTCTTTCACTGCGAGATTTGGGAGAAGCAAGTTGGACGGACCTGCGACGTGCAAACTTTGTTGAAAGTGACAAATACGAATGTTTGGAGGAACCAGCTGATGGCCATTCCATTTTCTCGTGCACCGTAGACGAATCCGAGGCCGAGGGAGAGTGAAAGTTGGGGGATGAATGCATAGAGAGATCCGTCGCTGAGCTTGGAAGTGAGGCTGGAAGATGAAGCAGAGGTGAAGGATAAATAGATGGGGTAGAAGTAAGACGAGAAGTTGTGTCGATGGTCGAGGCGGGTGAGGTGGTAGAGGTAGGTGTGCGAGATGAAGGGGTATCCCCATCTTTCAATTTAGAAAATGTAAGTTTAGTGCAGAAACGAGGGATGAAAAGGCGTACATGCTGTACATGAAGCCGTTCAATGTCGCAAAAGTTGTCAAGCTGACGATTCCAAACCAAACCTGTCGCCAACAGAAAAATCGGGCAAACAATCCATTTTCTTCTCTCCTTCCTTTTCGCAAGTCGTCTTCTCTCTTGATTCTCGACAGCAAGCTACTCGCGTAAATGAAGGGATAGATCTTGAAATGAACCGCCGCTCCAAGGACGATTGCTGCTAGATTCCACCTGCCTGTCTCCGCCGCTGCCAGACAGCCTATGACGAGGACACCAAGCACGGACTCTGCGCTCCCCCGGGTGGAGATGTTGGCTATCATTGGATTCCAGAGCCAGACGAGGTTGACCATCCACAGGATCTTGCTCCTCTTCTTCTGATCCGTGAGAGGCACATTTTTGATAAGAAGCTTATAGATAAGGTAGCCAATAATTAGGTCGCAAGAAGCAAAAATGAATTTCCCAAAAGAGTTGTGGATGAGGTGATTGGTGGTGAGCAAGAGCGCGAGGAGAGGAGTGTAGCGATAAGTTGCCCTTTGGTAAGGGTCTCCAAATGAAAATGATCTTTCGGTAGCATTCTGCAGCAGATTTTGAGGATGTAACAGGAAGTAAGCGGCGTCGGTGAAGACCCTGTAGTCGATGTCCGTGTACTTGAGCACTGAATGAGCGTCGTGGTGGATAGAGTAGAGAATGAGGAAGAATCTTGCCAAAAAGGCGAGGAGAAGACTTTGGAAGAGATTCATTGATGCATCCCAGCACTAGAAATGTTACGCTTCAAGCTGCAGTTGATTCGCCTCCTCTTGTCTGTAACTTCAAGGTCTTGGGAGTAGTTTGCTGCATGTAGTTTTGCTTTAGTCTGACGTACGAGTGATACGTCACTTGTATGTGTGGGAGTGAGAATCGACGACCAAGACCACCTTTGAGCCAGCTTTCGCTGCAGCACCTAACGTAATATCTCAGCCTAATAGCTCTTAATCCCAACATGTCCACCGGCCGCGACCGAACCTCAGAGTTCAAGTCGACCGTCCAATCCATCTCCCTCCGGTCCGCCTCTCAGCCTGCTTCGTCTAACCCCGCCAAGAAGGCGTCCCAGCGAACCGAGTTCGCACGCACTGCTGGACAGATAGCTAATGACATTCATTCTACCACTCTAAAGTTGGAGAAGCTGGCCCAGCGTGCGCAAATTCATGTGGTCGTAGATTGTGTCCCTGATGTTTCAGTTTTCCTGTGCAGTGGCGAAGAGGAAGACCCTGTTTGACGATCGGCCAGTCGAGATCTCAGAACTGACGTTTATCATCAAGCAAGATATTGCCTCACTCAACCAGCAAATTGCCAAGTTACAGTCGCTTTCGGCTCAGGCAGGCCAGAAGGGGAAGAAAGGGAAGTTGGATGAGCACAATAACAATGTGGTGTTGATGCTTCAAAGTCGGCTGGCGAGCACCAGTGTGGGATTCAAGGATGTGTTGGAGATTCGGACGCAGGTGAGTTTCTCCTTTCTGCTGGAACGTTGTGGCAGGATTGAGAGTTGGCACGATGTGGCAGAACATGAAAGCTACTCGCGACCGTACATCCCAATTTGCCTATAATCAAGCCCAAGGCCCAGCATCTGGTGCGTCTTCCTGCTTCTGCTAAACAACAGCCCGAGAAGGAACTGACAAGTGCTGCGTTCCCGCAAACCTTCTCCCTCGTCCACCTTTGACAACAACACAGACTCGCCCCTCTTCGCCTCCGCCGCACCTAAAAACGCCGGTGGCCTTCTTGCACCCTCTGCTTCCTCTCGTACCGCTACTCCTCAACCTTTACTTCAACCTGCATCGGGCCAAACGATCTACGACGAGAAGGGCAAGTCGAGGTCATATGAGACCGACGACTATCTGTCATTGGACATGGGTCCGACGTCGCAACAGGATTATGAGCAGATGCAACTTTTAGAGCGACCCCAAGAGGACAGCTATTATCAGAGCCGGAGCACGGCGATTTCACAGATTGAGAGCACGATTCAAGAGCTCGGCGGTATCTTCAGTCAACTTGCGACGATGGTGGAGATGCAAGCGGATCAGGTGCAAAGGATCGATCAGGATACGAGCGATATTGCGAATAATGTGGAAGGTGCTCAGAGGGAACTCTTGAAGGTCCGTGCGAATGCATAATTTTATCATTATGGAACAATGCTAATTCGATGGTTGGGCACAGTACTATGCCTCTATCAGTAGTAATCGCTGGCTGATGCTGAAGGTTATGGGAGTCATCATCATTTTCTTCCTCCTATTCATCCTTGTTTCTCCTTGATTTCAGCCTTGTTTCTACCTTGAGATTGCTATATTGATATTGGCATCGAGCATTAGATTCCCTGAGCAGTATTGGATATTCTCAATTTTCTTCTGTCTGGCACTACGCGCTCG
Organism: Atractiella rhizophila; assembly: GCA_021432655.1. NCBI lineage: Eukaryota > Fungi > Basidiomycota > Atractiellomycetes > Atractiellales > Hoehnelomycetaceae > Atractiella > Atractiella rhizophila. The sequence continues at coordinate 37,100 of MU271420.1, forward strand.
TCAGAGCGGCTTCCTCTCCTTATCTCTTCCCTACCAAATTCTTCTCAAGTACACATGGACGCTGAAAACTACCTGCTTTACCCCGATCCCAAGCAGCTGCGAGTAGGAAGGTTCTGTGAACAAGGTCTTCGATTTTGAGCACGATGCAAGGATGCGTAAGTGTAGCACATACGGTGAAAGATTGAAAGAATGAATAAAATAGGATGATGAAAGGCTGCATGGCCGGTGGAGAGAACAGGAATGGAGATGTGGAGAGAAAGAAGGAGCATTGGTAACTGCAAACTAAAAGCAACTGGAAACTAGAGAAAATCCAAGGTAGGTGTCCGTCCATTCAACGATAAGCAAACCAAATAGAGAAGTATCCATCCATGAAACAAAGCAAAATCCAACGTATAAACAAAAGCATCTCGTCCATCTATCTCAACACCCATCATCTATCACACTTGGGCTCCGATGACAGTCTGAGGCTCTCCAGGGGTACTGGGCAAAGTCTTCTCCTGTCCCTTTTCCTTGTCTTCCTCGCCAATTCTTTCCCTCTCCTCCATTCCATCCGAAGTAGGTTCGGAAGACGGAGCCGTGCTCCCATTCCCATCAGACATATCAGGTGTCCTCAGATTATCCGAAGAGCTGCTCCTCCCCTCCGAAGGCGAATCAGGACTAGGATTCTGTCGACTCGTCTCCGCGTTCCCGGTTTCTACCACAGCAGCAGATTCAACCTTCCCCTCTGCCTGGTGAGGCTGATCACTCGAGAAAATTGGCTCATCCCGATCCGGGGAGGGAGGGAGTTGTGCCTGTTCTGGTTGTGGTGAAGGGGGTGACTGCCTGAGAGGCGACTTGGGCGGTTTTGGCGGGGGCTGAGTTGTCAGATTTTGGAGCTGAGGGAGTGGAGGAGGCTTTTCTTGACGTTGTTTTTTCGCCTTGAACGACCCTCTCCTGAAGAACACAACAAAAGTCCTCTTAGCCCACGACGTCTTCTCAATCCCAGCCTTGTTGTCCTTTTTTGACTCGGCCCCGGTGGGTTCAACATTGGATTTGATTTGAGAGAGCGCTAGTGGGGAGCGACTGTGGGCGGTCGTGTGCTTGGTTTCATTACGAGGAGGGGAGGAAGGAGTGAATTCGCTTTGGGCACGCCTGGATCGAGATGGGAGGGACATGAAGCGGGATGTCCGCTTAGATTTTGAATCTTTTGAGTCATCTTCGTGATCGTCAATCGCGAGGACCTGTCCCACAAACAAAATAAGAGTCCGAGTTACCGTTTGGCGTGCTAGCCGCTAGCTGCTAGCAGCGAGGAGACTCACCGAATCCTGCAACGGACTCTTCCCCAGCTCACTTGTTCCCCTCCTCTTCATCGCTCCTGCAATCGATGTTCTCTTATCCGTCCCCACACCTCCATTTCCCGCTACACTCGCACCATTCGCACTCCCAGCAGTGATCTTTCCTGCTTCTAACCCAATTGAGAGTGGCATCGGCGGCGGAGGGGACGGTTTGACCAAAGGAGAATGGTTGGAAGTCTCATACAGACTTCTCGTCTCTGGCGTGGTAGATCCACTCCCATTCCCCGCATAGTTCCCAAAAAACATACTCCCTCGTCTCCCCTGCAATTGGAAGTCTCATACAGACTTCTCGTCTCTGGCGTGGTAGATCCACTCCCATTCCCCGCATAGTTCCCAAAAAACATACTCCCTCGTCTCCCCTGCACTCCCTCCTTGCTCGAATATGAGAGTGCAGCATCGTACGGTGAGATGTCCGCAAACGCTAAGGGGTCGAAGAACCCACTGCCACCCCCATTCGCAGGATTCGCGAATCCGTACATGGAAGCAGGCCTCGCCAAAGATAAAGCGAGACTAGATCCTGTAGGCGTTCCGAGCACAGAAGTGGGTCTGGAGCCTGCTCGCGAAGGAGGACCGCTGCTAGTGTGACCATTGAGGGAAGGAGGAGGCGGGAGGTTTATCGAGAACGAGGCCTCGAATGCACGAGAGAACCGATTGATGGTTTGGAGAGGACGTTCGAGGGCGTAAGGAGAGTCGTCACCGTCGTACGAGTCCTCGCCATCGAGTGGTATCGACGGCTGGAGCTCCTCTTTGACGCTCCCCATCCGTGCACGGTTGCGTGCGACCTTGTAGTCGTATCACTTGCCCGTCCCAACGATGCAGATGCAGAAAGAGACGTACCTTGGATGCCATGTCGCGATACTCGCACTAGACGATACCTAGTTTACTGTCAAGCACACTGCAAAGTGGCCCTGGGAATAAGGCTGGCAGTAGGCAGAAGCAGAGCAAAAAGTGGAATTTGAGAATCGTCGTTTGGAGCCTTGGCACCAGAACGAACATTGGGAACTATCAGACCCACAGTAACGGAGTAGACATACTGTGTCTTCAACGCAGCAAAATCTTTTTCACCTTTGTCAAGCCGCAGTGCTACGCCATTCGAGTGACACTGAGTGACAGTATATTCCACGAAATAGTAAACTGTCGTCTCGCGGTGCGACGCCCTCCCATTGCTGTAAATACCTCTTAACAATGTATGACATCAAACAATATCAATACATCGTGGCAATTCAGATTTTCCAGTACAAAATTTGCTGCCTTAGGTTCCATTCCTTTGATCAACCGCCGTATATCTCTCCCAGCTAGTGATTCCTTCCTCCTGCAGTCCCTGATGCAGTGTTCTCCAAACCGGTAGTCCTTCTTCCTCGCTCAGGAAAATCCTCGATCGATAAGTGACGAGCGCTATTGCTTCCTTCTGATCTTTAATTGTCGCAACTGTTACATCGACCGCGTCATCCGTGTTGATCCAAAATAGGGACGTGTAGCATTTGGAGCAGGAAATTCGCTGGGCTTCAAAACCGGGAGTGGTGTAAGAGAGGAGACCTTCGACTTGGGTTTTGGCTGTGGGCACGGGGGATGGTTGGGAAGCGACCGTAAGGTTGAAGAAAGGTAGAGGAATAGTCGCCATACAAACTCCTGCCGTCGAACCCGTCCATCGAACACCTTTCTACCCATGTTATTACTATTCCTTAGAAGCAAGAAGAAACATACAGCTGTCACAGTGACACGAAGACGCGCGATACTTCCACCCTCTCTGCGCATCCTTCTCAATCCCGCAACGCTCTCTCCACTTCTCTTCGGTCCATCCTGTCTGTTTATCGTCCACCAAAGCCTTCAAAGCTGCCTCAGTAGGCGCTTTGACGCGATATTGAACGTTTTCGCAAGCGCAAGCACCCATAATCTCTTCAGGGAGAGAAGCAAGTATTTCCCTTCCGCCCTTCTTTTTGGCTCCGCTCAGATCCATGGCTGGACCTTTATTCCCACCTGTGATCTGCTGGCACCCCTTGAGCTGCCAACGAGTAAGATCGACCATCCCACCAAGCCCATCACAAGTTGCACCGGCGTTGCAGATGTAATCTAGCGACCTCACATAGCGCACGACGTCCTCCTTGTCCAAAGTTGCTACAGTGGCTTGAATCCACTCGCTACCTTCTCTGCTCCAAAACAAAGGCGTGCTACAAACGGAGCAGAAAGACCTCGTCCTCCCTGGCATGAGAGAGATCTCCGTGACGAGTTCAGGATGTGAGGTGACCTTCAACTCGGGTCGGAGGACGGCAAGGAAAGTCTGGAAGAATGTCCCAGATGAAACGCGGCAGTAGTCGCACAGACATGACCAGGCTTCAATCTTTTCGTTGGTGGAAGGTATTGGGATAGTGTAAGTTACCTTACCGCAGAGGCAAGATCCTCTACAAGTGCTCTGAAGCATCTTAACTGCTGGTGGTTGATCTCAACAAATGTTATGACGTAAAGAGGTGAAGCGTACGGACGCGGACATAGACTACGATCATGACAACGGCACAGAAAGCTAACTGCTTGTCTCAAGATGCAAACTAGGAACAGTAATATACCAACATAGCCTTCAAGCTGCTTAGAAGCTGACAGAGACTATAGGTCCTCGTTGTCCAGCTTTACTCCTGTCCGAGGAAGCGTTAGATACCATCCTCCACTTCCTCGCCTCCGCCAATCGCTCGAGAACGCATTATGAGCCACCACCGATTGCGTCCCTACGCTCCTTCGCACTCGTTACTCGCAGATGGACCGCGTCAGCACAGCGAGCATTGTACAACACTCCAGACCCCATCCTGATCTTCAACGGCCGAAGGAAAGCAATGATCCTACTCGAAGCCCTGGAAGGGAACCCAGGACTCGGTAACTGTGTCAAGAACCTGGATCGACTGGGAAACTGGTGCATGATCCTCAAGAACCAGGCTGGAGGTTCATCAGAAAGCGTATCGGAGTACGGGTTCAGGATCATATCTGCTTGCAAGTCTCTCAGATTCCTCGACCTCCCCATCATCGTCAAGGACGACAAATCTCGAGTTTTGAACGCCATGAAAGAGCTAAAGAATCTCGAACTTATTAGGATAGCGAGAGGTGTATTGGAAAGTATGAATGACGAACTCCCTGCCTATGGGGAAGAAGGCCCCGCTCCGAATCGATGGACTATTGAAGACCTCGCCCTCATCGCCACTTCCTTGCCTTCAATGCGGGAATTACAGATTTGCAGTAGCTTCTTTAACGCAGAAGAGCCTCCACCCCCTTTCATAGCGTCAACTGACCCGCCGTTGGCCGTCGAAGCATCTGACGACGTGGAGACAAACCTCGATTGGTCTATTCGGGGACTAACGATCGAGGATCCAGGGTTTCCATCCCCTACCCAGATCCGAAAACTTGTGGGTCGGGGAGAGAGACTGCAATCTTTGACTCTCAGGCAAATATACAACAATATCCCCGTTCTGGAAGAGGTCATACCGCAACTCGGCGCATCGCTGACGAATCTTTTCATCGAGTTCCCACTGAACGACCAGGAGGAGAGGCTGACAAGGACACGGAACAACCAAGCAGTAGCTCAGGATGTATTGAGGATCGTGCACGCATCTTCATGCTCGACAACACTTGAACGGCTCGTCATCCGCAATGTTTCGTACTGTTTCGTCGAGCTCGAGCTCCTTGCTGCCAGCTTCCAGAACCTTCGACAATTCTATCTCATCGGGCACCCAGCTTGGGATGTCACTCCACCTGGAAAAGAAATGTTACTCGAAAACGTTTCCAGGCTGTTTGAAAACAAGGACACATTTCCTTCGCTTCAAAGTGGATGGTTTGATGTTGTGGATATGGTTGGAAATTGGGATAGTATCAGACAGTTTCGGAGCTCCTTGAGAGAAAAAAGGAATATTTCTATACTCATAAACGACTGATTTACTGTATATTGAAGAAGGACGGTAAATCACGTGATCTGAAAGCTTGTCAGTCGCTTCCTTCCTTCTCGCGCTTGTAGAACAGAAGAAGTCATACAAAATCGATGCCACATTCACAGTCGTCTTGATAGCAAATGAGTGGTCAAAGAAGAAGACCAAAAACAGCAAAGTCACAATAATCACAGATAGAAAGCTTTCTCATCGCTTCTCAAGCTGCAGAACCGACCCACCTAGTTTCTGTACCAATTGTGCACTCCATAATACCATAATACGGGTACTGAGCACTACCTAGCCTTCCTGATGCACTTGGCAATTCTGACTTCGTTGTTCTGGATGTGACTCACTAATTTCAACTTGGGCGGAACAACGGTGATCCAGAGCATTCCTTCTTTCACCTTCGAAGAATCTCAGCTCCATACCGCTCAACTCTGGATTATCAGCTTCGAATAGAGCAAGTGTATTTGCAAGCTTAGTGTAGGCTCGATCTAGTCATCTGCGAATTGCACAAGCTTCCTCTTTGGCTCTTATCCCATCGTGCGTCTTGCTCTTATTTTCTTTGAGCACTTTGGAACGGTGTTTGGTGTTGGTGTTAGACTTTCACTTTGAGCTAATTAGACACTGGTTGTCTGTTTCTTTTACGCCAAGAACTCAACAAGGATGCCCGCTCTCTCAGCACCCGCCACTCGGACCACATTCCAGCTCCCTCGTCGTCCCAGAGCTACTCCGAGGATTACTGTTTTGAGGAAGCCGACGCAGATATTAGACAGTGTGATTGTTGAGCAATGCGAGTCTGAGGACGAGGAGGAAGACGGAGCGCAATATGCGACTTTCCCTGCTATGGAAGGGACAGAAGAGACGGTGTTGAATATTGGCGCAATTAGGGAGAGGCAGGAGAAGAGGAGGGATAATATCTTTGAGAGCAAGGTTCTGGATAAGTTGGAGAGGAGAAAAGCGCTCGCCAATGGTGGAGGCAGGATCGATCTGGCCAAGGCTGCGGCCGCTGGTTCTTTGCGTGTGAAGGATGGAGTTCCACATCGTTCGTCCTCCTTTCATTTCATTTCATTTCCCATCAAGGGCATCTGGCTGAGGCACGAAGCAGCTCAACCCCGTGGTCATCGTCACACACAATCGCTGAATATCCATCCCCTCTCCGATCCTTTCAGTCCTGCGTCCCCTCCGTCCTCTCCACCTGTATTCAACTTCTCCTCTCTCACCTCTCCCACCGCTTTCACTTCCGCGGTGTCGCCACATCCATCGATGCCAAACTTCTCCCACAATCCCCTATACAACTACCTCGTTGAGCAGAATCTGATCATGGCTCAGTTGATCAACAGCCTACCCCCTGTCGAGAAGCCACAACACATCAAAAAGGCACAACAGCAGCTGGTCCATAACCTTAAACCTCAGCGAGAGCCGGAGCCAACGAATATTAAGCGAGCACACAAACGCACGGGATCCCTACAGACTGGTGGCGGCTCGCTCTCCTCCCTTCCCTCCTTGGACCAAATTGCGGCGCATCTGAGCTCCACAAAATCGTCTGAGAAGAAACCCAGCCCGGTTCAGGCTCAGCCCACCATATCCATTTCCGGGAAGATGGAGGAGGTGCCTCCTACGCCGGGAGCGGGGCTGAGAGAGAAGAGGATGACCGAGTTCCTGAAGAGAAGGACGAGGGAGAGGAGCTCGAGCGGAAGTCAGCTCTTGGATGAGGAGGGACCGTTGAAGAAGAGCCCAAAGGTTGCGGAGGCTGAGTTGAAGAGCCCCAGTGAGGAGACCGGAGGGAGAAGGGTTGCGGCGAAGCGGATGGTCAATACGCTGATGAGTGGGAGGAGGAATAGATTCTCTATGATTGACGGAATCACTTGCTAGGCTCCCGTCTGGAACCACAAAATGGCGGGACTGCGGCGTAAAGAAGACGGTGGGCGGCTGGTCCGACTCATATTTCTAGGATTCGTCCTTTCATGAGTGCATGGGTCTTTCACAATCGTTCTTTCACCACTGCTTCCATTAGTCCACAAGCAACTTCTTTCTTAACTTACTTACCTCATGCTGCTGCGTCGACAGAATCATTTCAATATAGGAGTCGTACTCGATGTATCATCACCTCATCAGTCTTGACAGCTTCATTCGCACTTTTGGGACTGATTTTGACGTTGGATTCTTCTCAGTGATCCGAAGCCGGATTTTTTGTACACTAGATGGACTTGTCCGTCTTTCCATCCTATCAATTGTGATTCATCCTCTGTGGAGGAGCTAGGGAGTATCTTATAGCAATGCATATTGAAATTTCCTTGTACCAGGCTGGTGGGTTCCTTGTATACGCTCATGGACTGGATCGCTTTTCGCTTGGAGTTTACGTCCCCTTGGCGACGAGCAATTATGGTAATGCTTCCCTACAAATGAACTGGAACAAATCGCAGCTGTAGATGATAGCTTTGACAAGTCCATAAGTGTAAGGAACAACACCTGCTAGAACGAACAGATAAAATTGAGTTGATGGCTTGGGTAAGTGTTCAATGTCGGTGAGAGGACATATTCTGATGGAAATATCGCTGAAGCAAAAGTTGATTAGGATTGAAAATGAACGATTGAAGCATCAAACACGAACGAGAGAATGTATGGCATAGCGAAGACGGGATTAGCCAGGTCCAACCTATTCCGAACCCAGATTTAGCATTCACGGACAACGAGGAAGCAAGGGAGCAGGAGTAGGACGCACCCTAGGAATATCATAATGCTCGCTCAAATTACCCAACTTCTCGTTAAATTCGGCTACTCTGTCTTTGTGTGACTTCGTCGCCTGTTTCTTCATCTTTTTCTCCAACTAGAGCCAAAGGCAGCCTCGTGAGCACACTTGCCCAATAGCTATTCATAAGTAGAACAAAGTAAACGCACCCGCTTCCGCCTAGTCTCATCAAAATGCTCCTCCGCCTTGGTTTTCCCAATCCGTACAAACTGGTGCGGTTCAACTTGCTCTCCTCCAGATCCTGTCTCCTCTTTTGCTTTGGACGAAGAAGCCTGGGAACTGCTACCGGCTGTAGGATCCCCCTTTGATAATGCTTCTTGATGAATTTTCGACTTCTTCTTTTTCTTCTTCCTGTAATACTAAAGTCAATGGGGAAAGCGAGCAAAGTGGCAGGAAATGGGAAGGCGTACCCAGCGTCCCCTTTAAACTTCAGCCCACCGCCAACGGCGACTAGGTCTGACATCCTTCTAGTCGATCCTGCGTCTGCTCAGCGCAAGCAGTAAGGCGAGTTGCTCACGGTGCTCTCATGCACCCACGCTCATGTGGTATGAGTCAGACTCATGATGAAGCCCCTTACCCAAGCTCTTCTTCCGACCGTGCAGATGCAGACCAGACATCCCACGATTGTTGATTTTTCCAGCTTCTCTTCGATGATGGCGATAAGACATAAGACTCAGGAGGAGACTTAGATGGTGGGAGTACATTGGTTGTAATGTGGCTAAAATTCAGTCGGCCTGTTGCGATGGTTCTGCGAGTACTTCCTGGTTGTGCTGGGTGAGTTGACTCTGCTCCAATATCCATTCTTGATTCTCGTTCGGCGCCGTTAGATTGCTTAACAGGCACTTGGAGTTTGAAGCGTTATCTGAGATTGCGAATGTTTTACCGTTCCGACAGATTCGGAAACATGTGCCACAATCTAATACTTTCGTAGTATCTACGGAGCTTCTTTGTAACCAGTAATTGCAGTCCAACTTCATCCGCAGAAATTAATGTACATGTTTGTCTGGGGTTACCACTTTACAAATTGAAGGAAAATCTCCTTTTCTCGTAACACAATGAAAAAGCCAAAGATTTTATATCCATTGCGCTTGGACAGCCTGGACAAATCCTTGAGTGGTGATTGGTACCACGGCTGGATTCAACTTCGAGAGACAAGCATGGCAAAAAGCGAGCCAGAACTATTACCAACCGCGTCAATTCTGGCTGTGAACATGTGGAATATCAACGCACATCGTATATCCAATAAGAAATCATCTCTCTCTTAGGTTGATTCCTTATGAGGAGGTACCTTCCACAAGTAACAATAAGGAAGGCGATCTGAAGCCATATCAAGGTTGGGTGCACCGCAGAGATGAAGATGGATCCAACGGTAGAAAGACAGAGGACAGTAACGAGAAAGACGCGTGCTCCCCAAGGTGAGACCAGAGGGAACGTCTTTCGTCCTGCCGCTGCGTCACCAACGACGTCGGGAAAATCTTGAGCGTGCATCGTCAGCATGTTGACTAGCGCTGCACCATGTCATATTCTCAGTTTGATTCAAGACAGACTGAATGGACGAACTGGAGAATACGACGGAGACGATCTGGTGGAAATTGAGAGCCTGACCTGCCGCTTTCGTAATCGCATGCGTCAGGACGAACCATCATAGATTGATGAAAACGTACTGGCTACAGTCATGCAACCGATTTCAAGCGCAGGAAAGCAAGCGCCAGCAAGAAAATTTTTTGCATAAAACTTTCTGCTCACTTCAAGGTCGTTATGAATCCAAAGAATGATGCTTAGCGAAATCGTAGCGTAGACCGTAGTTCTGCTTCCGAGAATGGCGGACTGAATGATGTTGAAAAAAGGCATGAACCATCGAATCCTTCGAGCTGTTTTTAAGGTCATCATCCCGCTCGGTATGGGTCGATAAGGCTTGTTGTTGATGTCTTCAGCCAACGCATTTGCTGTGACATAGTTTGGAATCAGGCACATGCAGTTGGGATTTAACGCACCGGAACTTTGATTTGAGAAACACCATTCTGCTATCAAGCTTTGAAGCCAGAAAGCTGTCAACAATGTCCTGATGAAACCGGACCAGGGAACAATGGAGAGTGAAAATGCGAGCACAGGAAGTGTTACGGTTTTGATGTCAGAATATGACAGATAGTACAAAACTTTGGCCCCATGCCAGAGACTAGTTAATATGGTGGACATACTGAGCTGTCAGAGTTGTTCACAGAAGTGTCAGCTGCGCTGAATCTTTCGGTAGAGGATGCAAGCTCGCTTTTATCTACGATGATTCTTAGGCATTACAGCCCTGTGCTACGCTGATAAGTCAAGGGACGAGCCGGTTAAAAGGAAAAATTTCCCTAATGCGCAAAGCGGCTGCTGTGACTGCTTTCTGCATATCACGCACGATTAACTTCTAACAGTCTTTCCTCGCAAATCCTACGTCGGTCCCTGGAGCCCGTGAGTTAGACGCGGTGACAGTGTTTCCTTATTCTTTTGAAATGACGGTGCTGCTAATAGCCATGCATTCGGGACTCCATTCGGGTATGGGCTTTGATTATCGATTTTCAGCATTCTCCATGCGATCAGGGCCAAAGTCTATGACAACGTGGGAATTTATCCAAAAAAATTGGATGATAGATCTATTTCCGCGCATATGTGATAGGATAGGATTGTCTGTTGTAACAAAGAGCGGAGGGAAATTTCTTTTTCTCTTCGGCATCGGAACCTTATTCTGTTTCCTTGTTCGCCCAACTTCGCAGGAAACGGCACAAAAATTGATAATTACATGGCATTTCAAGATTCCAAAATTCATTAATGTCTCTTCTTAACGTATACTTCCAATGGAGGATTGGTCATTGCCAAAAAGTCCCTGCTGCTGTTCAGAAACTTGTCCTCGATGAAACCATCTGAAAGTTTGAACTCAAAGTGTTTCAGCAAGACCACCAACACAGTGCGAAGCTCCTCCATTGCAAGACTCTTCCCGATACAGGAATAGGCACCTACAGAATATTTCCTCACCTGTGAACGACCACATGAATGGATAACTCACCAGAGCTGAAGGGCACGGAAGCTTTTGCTTCAAATGTTTCCTCCTCAGGACGCGAGGACAACCACCTCTGAGGTCGAAACTCATCAGGGTGATCGAAATATCTCTCATCTCTCGCAACTGCATAGAATGGAACGCAAACGGTGGTTCCAACGGATATAAACCGTCCATCGATCAGTAGCGGAGTATCGACAATCTCTCGTGGCAGGCCAGAGCTAACTGTGGGATTTAATCGCTGCGATTCGTTGATCACCGCTGTGAGGAGAGGAAGGGAACCTGTAATGTTGTTGAATAGACAAGACTCTGTGACAGAATAAGACAGACGAAGGTTTTGCAAAGAAATGTCGTCAATCTCTTTGTCTGGAAATGCGGAATCAATTTCAGCCTGCAGTTTGCTGAGCCAGCCGGACTGAAGGAGCGCGTAGAAGAGGTATGTTAAGGTGATCGCAGTTGTTTCTCCTCCTGCATAACTACATTAGTATTTCAATATGCATGGAACTTTGGCAAACCAGCAATTATTGCTAAAGCAGCGTCATTGTACAGAGAGTATTCGTCAATGTTCTTCCGCTGTTTACTTCCTTCGTTCTCCTCGTCTAGCTGGCCATTCACACATCAAATGACCATGAGCGTCAAGGAGAAGGAACCCACTAGAAAGTAATAAAGATCCTTGAATGAATCAGCATTTCTGTTCGTCCTCTTTTTCACCAGCTCTTCAGCCTTCCATCGCAGCCCGGGTTGGATCAGTGGACTGGGGAAGCAGAGAGAATAACGGGAGGAGAAATTGCATGTGTCCTAGTGCTTTGACGAGTCGCATGAGCAGACCTATGTCTCGTAGGTAGCCATTCTTGTCTTCCCCGTCACGCATGAGGGTGAAACCTCCGGAGAACGTGAGTTCGCTATCGAAATTCGTCAAAGCGAAAGAAAGTTAGGGTGGTACAAAGACGAACCCCATGACGTCGACCTAAGAGGTGATTTATCTTTTTCTCCTCACAATGTTGAACATGGAAAGAAGGGACATACCTGAAAGAAACTAAACCAATCGGACAAGCAAATGGGTCCATCTTCAGATAAGCGTTCCAGATGATGTACGAGCTCAGAGAGTTTTGCTCTCAGTATGGGTCGAAAACGCGCGAGACTTTTTGTTTCGAATTTTGTCAGATATCTGGAAATATGTTGAAAGAAGCGCACCCTTCGATCCCTAGCAAAGGTTCCCACATCCTCCTCCTTTCAGAATGAGGTCCCTTCTCGCGCATACCCATGAGACCTGAGAAGTGTTATGACAGGAACAGAACGGGAATCAAGAAGTAATCGAACTTACTCTTGACTCCGGGATGCTTGGGATCGTCCAGAGCATCGTACCTACTTTCATCCTTGGCAAGGGGCTATTATGTGATAAGAAACCTGGACGTACCAATTGCTCCTTTTCACATTAGCTTTGTACGAATAGACCTCCTTTAAAGCGTCCACACTCCGTATGGAGAGGTGGTTGGGGCCTATTGCATTCTCTCAGATATTGATCACCGATAAAGACATAGAAGCGTACCAATCCTGACAAAATCACCGTACTTTTCGTGCAGCTCTTTCATGTCCCATCTCTCTGTCCCTTTGACAGCCTGAGGAAGGTACCACCACATGTTGAGTTTCGCCAGCTTTGGTCCTGGGAAAGGGGCGAGTGGATGAAGGGGCGAAAGTCGATAGAGGAACACTGCCGTGAAAACAAAGCACAAATAAAGTGCATACGAGAGCCAGAAGGAAGCAAGTTGTGGGAGATTGGGAAAGGCATGGTCAGTTAAGACTGACAGATAGTGGGATAGTATCGGCCATAGGACAATAATTGCTCGATAATATGGATATGAGAGGTAGATGTACTGCCATAGCACAACTGCGTCAGCTATTACCTTGCAGAGACGGGAGCCGTATAGAATGTTCACGCACATTTAGAGATAGGGAGATACAGACCACAGCACCCAGCTTCTCCCACTGAAACATCATGGTCACAGTAGAGGCCATCATGTTCCATCGGATGCCGTTCCCCAATCATACCTTATAACATGCCGTTATACTTTCACCTATCTCTGGATAATTTGAGGGAAAATTCCCCATTGAGTAAAGAAAGACGTTGCTGTTCGTCTTGTAACCCTAATTTCGCCATCCCCTCCGTACCTCGACGTCCTTCTCCAGATCTTCATCTGCGTGTTCTCCGTCACCGTAAGCTAATCCAAATTTGCATGGACAGTGATTCGGTGGTGTGGGGGTATTGACCATTGAAAGCGGCCATAGGGAGGGGGGTGTAGAGTTGAGAAGCGAGGATGGAAGATCCGGCGCAGAAACTCACTGTAGTCGAAGTTTGGGAGGGAGTACCTGAGAATGTGTTTGAAAAGTGTTTTCCAGTGCCGATTTCAAATGCAGTTGGACTGCACAGGTGCTCATCTATTGTGGGAAACAGAGTAGGAATAGATAGGTACAAGCACAAGCACGAAGCATTCAAACACCTATTGGTAAGTATAGGCAGCGAGATAGCCATAACCGACTCGGAATGAACTTTGCCTGGAAAAGTCATCTCTTCTTCGGTTTAAACAAGCAGAAGCTGCAAAGAAAGAAAGAAGGAAGAGAGAAGTCCACACCAACGAATAATGAAGCGGCGTTACAGGAAATCCAAGTAGAGGGGATTATCTCTTATTACCATGAAGCGTGTTTGCCATAGATCACTTTCAGGCCCATTTTCCCGTTTTCATATTCGGTCCACCTGATATAAAGGAATGAGCTTCACTTTCTGACGCCTCTGCGTTATACTACTAGTCGGTAGATGTGTGGTGTAGACACAGGGAGATTGAGCATTTATGACGCCTGACGGCCTGACGAGCAAGTCGAAACTGAACAAACGCAACGCACCAAGATCCCACCAATCATGTCGCGACTTTACGGCTTTCACAATTGCAACACTGTTCAAATCTCCATCGTCTTAACATTTGCAAATGTTGAGGCTGTTGAGGCCTTCGAAGAGTTGGAGACAAATGACATGGCTGCAAATGAGGCTTCCAATGATTGTCGGAACATATTACCTTTTCAGGCAATCTCCGGTTCATCGAGGGTGGCTTGAAACGAAACATCATCGAGACTCGCCACGGATCAAAGTGACGAATTTGGTGCATCATGAATAGGAGGCTGTGGAAATCTCAGGACAAGTGTAGGATTCTTGGGGAGACGTGGATGTATTGTAAGCTCTTTATGTGAAGTGGTAACATTGCTCCGTTATCAATTGGCTTTCTATCCTGAATCTAAAATACATTTGAGATTTTGTCTTGCTCTTTCAACCATCCGTCCAACTTTCCAATCATTCTCCAAGCCGATCCATTTTCCCTGGCGCTGTCGAAGAAAACTTTTCCCCACCCTTCCACTGTTGTTCTCATTTTCCTCCCTTCTTCTCCTTTCAGAATTAGCTTCAGGGCATTTTTCAATTCTTGTGCTCTGCTCTCGTCACTTTGGTCGATTGTCGTATGCTCTGCCCCCGTTACGAGATCTGGACGAAAGGCGATTGTGTTTTGGGGACCAGTGCGGAACTGTAGAAGCTCGATTCCCACTTTGAGGTTCAAGGACAGATGGAGAGCAGTCAGGGGCTCTGTGTATAGGGGATCAATTCGATGAGCATGCCTAGGACCAAATGACTGACGGTCTCCTCCAAAAGGAAGGACGATCATCGGAATCCCACAAAGCATCGTTTCCATGACCCCGTTGAGGCCGCCGTGCGTCAGGAACGCACCGATAGCCTTTGCTCATTCTTGATTATATATGATTTTGCGGAAGATAACAAGTTGCGCACCTCGTGTCTTAATACTCTCGTTTGATCGACCCATTTGCTAAATCTTCCCTTTCCTGACTTCTCTGCCATTTTCTGCAGCTCCGGATCTACGGAGGCAGCTGGCGAAGCAGTCGCGAAAAGGAAAGGTGTGGGAGGATCGAGCGATAGCAATGTCGTGACGATAGTACGCACGATTTCAGGCGTTGTGATCCTGCATCCCCTTGTCATTAAAAGTACAGTGTGGAAATGAGAAACAGCACGGCCAAACTATGGAGCCAAAGCTCACATATACCACGCTTCGCTTTCCATATTTCGCCTGCATGTCGTCCAGGTATTCGATGTTAAAATCCGGCTCTGCGTCCTGTTGATCGTTCACTCCAATGTGAGCAAAGGCAGGTGGAATTCCTGTGACATGCTGTGGCAGTGAGTTCCAGGTAGACGGCGCCAGCTGAGGACCAATAAGGAAGAGCGGTTTCTTCCCTTCCTTTCCATGGATGCGCAACCCTGCCTTGAGCCCCGCAGGAGGCTCCTATTCAACATATGAACTGCCTGCGCGTACTCAGTGAGACTGGTCCGACTTACGAACTCTTCAATGCTGTGAATGATCAAGGCGTCACTCTCATTGCTCAGTCTGAGCATTTCGGGGAGCGCCTCAGCTACTATCCGGCTTTCTAAAATCGCTTGTGGAGCTTGTTCGAATTCATATCGATCTGGAAATCCTGGGTATCGATGCATACCATCTTTGAACCGTGGATTGTTCCGCATCATCTACGAACCGTCTCGTCAATCGATTAGACAGACAAAGAGAGCAAAACCGACAGTATCCATTATTCCGATCAAGTCTTGCTCAGAAGGATTAGAGGAAGTCGAGACCAAAGCCTGGGCGTCAGCAGGGACGTTGCCCATTCCTCCATCTTCTGGTCCCGCTGGCGTCCTGTATAGCTTTCATTCTGAGGAAATCTCCGAGGAGCAGACCACATACTGGGTCCATCCATAGAGGCTGGTGCTAATGAAATCAACGACTTTGAGGATGTGCAATCCTTCCTCTTTCAATCGTATCCCCCAAGCTCCTCCCATGCAATCCTCGAAAATGACACAAGGCTTTCTCACAGCGATTCCGAAGTCGTGTATCACTCCATTTACATCTTCAAAAGTTGTCTCTTTCTCTACAGAGTGCAGAACGCGGCGAAGCGTACTTCCAAGATCTCTCTGTGCAGCGGAAAGGAGATTGAGAGGTACTCCCGGTTCTGGTGGATCAGATGCATTTGCTGCGATGAGGCGAAGTGATTTGCATTGGGTAGGAGAGAGATACCACTTGTCAATTTCACGATTCGCCTGCTCGAGGAGGAAGGGTGAGAGAATAATGCTGATGGTGTAGTCAGGGAAGCGGAGGAGGAGACTACAGCTCAAAGCGATGAGACAGCGGCAGTGTCCCTTTTATTATTTCATCATTATCTGTTCAATATGGAGAGAGCAATCAAAGGAAGAACTTGCCCAGAGTGGAATGGTAGTACATAGAATATGCGGGCCTGTTTTGGGAACGGAGTCGGGAGGTCCCATGCTTGGACAGCTGAGTGCTTGGCTGAGTGCGGCTGAGCTACAAGTAGGATGAAGTCCATCATAGTCGCGTTAAGTTCTTCCGCACTTTTATAGAACAGCTGTAGAAAGCCGTGAAGTCCGAGGACGCCCCAACGAAGGGTAAGTATATGCTAACCATCGGGTCCTCAAAACTATTCCGCTAGTCCGACGGAGGACCCTAGCACTTTTCGCTTGATATTCTTTCAAATCCGCACGCTTGCTCTGATTTTCTTCGCGTGTATACGACGTTAAAGCAGATAACTGGCAGGGGCAGAGAGAAGGCCCAAAAGTTTTCATCAAAACCGCAGAAGCTACTACAACGGGACGGGAGGTTTGAGACGGCCTCGGTGCCAGGACTAAGTTTTCTTGGTAGTCAGTTTCAATGCTGTACCAGCGCCGGGATGGAGTCGGTCCGTACGTCGCCGCACGGTTAGGTAAGGTTTTAGCCATTTACCCACAAACGGAAGCCGAGAGTTAGAACAACTGCGACGCGGTGGTTTGTACAGGAGGGTTTATGTCGTACCAACCCCCTTACAAAACTCTAGCACTTGCTGAGGTTCGCGCAGGCGGTGAAGAGGGAAGAGCGGTTTTCGTCGATCGTCGGAGAGCTCCCATCACATCTCTAGTCGGACTCTAAACTCTTTCTTCAAAAGTTACCGTCTACCTAACCGTAAACCAAGTGGTTGTCGCTATTTTAACTAGCGCGTCCTCTCTAAGACCCTTGAGTTGAGGACGAGTTCAAAGCCATGATTAAGTGGAACCCGGTTCTTCCACTGTACCATAGGCTTGTTCAAACGTTGACAGCGTCGCTCTAACTCTTCACCGGCACGTACTGGGATTGTTCAAACGTCCGAGACAATTGCAGAGTTTCCCTATACGCGTACTTACGAATGGGTCGATCCTCACGTTTGCTGTTACTAGGGAGAGGCTAAGTCCGACCTGTATAACTATCCGTATCCGGTTGATCATAAGTCGCATGCAGAGAGCGAAACAAGTATATGAAGGGTAGAAAAATGTTTGGCTCTATGAGGGTGCGGAAGATGATGTAGGAACGACTTCTACAAGCGCGTCTTCTTTCCGATTAAAGCCAATTTCTAGAGCTCCCTTCGCTGGTGGCTATCTCCTCCGCCGCCTCCTACGTGAAGCGTTTGGAACCTATAAATGTTCCCTCGAGGGGTGCCCCTTCTCACTTCTAGGCGTGACATCAGCCCGTTAGAGGATTATTCGCGAACTAAGATTCTCCCT
>MU271421.1:0-64239 GCA_021432655.1 Atractiella rhizophila
TGCAAGAAACATGGTTTGCAGTCTGTCTTTCGATTCATTTTAATCTTTCTTTGACACGTCGTGCGTGTGTAGATGCACAGTAGGCATAAAGCGCCAACGTAAGCGCAAGAACGATCCTGGACCCGTATTCTCTGACCAACAATACGACGGGTCTGTAACCTTCTCTGTTTCACCTTGTTGTCAAATTGAACGATATCTCTTGTCTCGCAGTGCTCCTCCAAATGGATCGCAGGCAACCACTTCTCTACAGCTACAGCTGGCCGGCCCGTCTTCAGTTGAAACTCGCCTCGAGCAGAGGGCAATGACGGGTGCATTGTCCAGTCACTTGATTCAAGGTCACCACTTCCACCTCCCTACCCCGACCATCGGCCGCGATACTAATCTCAACTATACAGAAAATTTCAAAATCCTTCCCAACCCAGTATCAGCGGCGATTATACCCAATTTCTTTCTCGCCTTTGAGAATGCAGGCAGAGATGCCTCACGTCTTGGTCCATATGGAGAGGTGGGTATTGTCTTGGTCTTCGGATCACGTTCTGTTGCGTTTCAAATCTCTAATTCTGCACATGCAGATAATAGCGGCAGCCCACATTGGTTCAGGCTGTCATAGTTCCTGCCATTCTGTTCGTCTCTCCATTTAGCATCTTGAGCGAACAACTATCCTCACATCTTGCTTTGTGTAGGCTTTGATAGGCAGACTCGCGCGTGTGGATGTTCCCGTTTATTTTGGAGATCTGAGAAGCTTCGGATACACCAAGCAAAACGCCTGTGCCGCGCTCAAGACTCGCGCCGCCAATTTGCTAGAGGAGTCCGATGCTCTCACGCGACCTAGCATTGACACCATCGCGGTGATATTGGACGTTGTCAGAATGCTATGGAGTATGTCCTCCCGCTTTTTCTCCATGCGCTTTGCCCCTATCTCTTCGAGGAGACGCTCCCCCTGACTATGTTCTGGCTTTGCTCAGTGACACGCGTCGATCTCGCAGATCGTTACTTCCGACACGCCCTGGCGCATTGGCGCTACTTCGTCTCCCTCAGTGAACAAGGTCATGCCCCTCTCGGCGTGGAATGGGCGCGATGGATGTATCTCTTCGACAGCACTCTAGCAGAGAGGTCCAGTCGAGCATCGTATGTGACAGACCAGGAGATCCGTTCCATCATCGCACCAGCCCTCAACCTACCTGCTAACTCATTCCTTGACCCGACAGCCTTGTTGAACTACGACCCAGATGCGGAGATAAAGAATGAAAAACCGCTCATCTTCCAGTCAAACTTGGTCTTGCATCGAGTCTTCGGATATGGGATCCAGCAGATTGAGCAGAGAGACGACCCGGATCTCACTTTACAAGTCTTGAAGAACCTCATCCGACGGTTGACGACTTATGGCGTTGGTTGGAGGCAAGGAGGCTGCACGATCTCAGGGTTGCGCCGAATGGCCCGAGCAAGAGTTTCACTTATTATCAATACTATTCAAGACGTGGAGGTTCGTCTCATTCTGCCTGCCTCTGAATTCCATTCTTTGAAACAAAAAAGCTGTTACTGATGACTATGCGCAGAGTTCGCAATCCGCATGTTTCGCTGCTTTTCCCTTGCTGAAAAGCAACTCGAACGAACCTTTCACCCTGCACTAGATGCGTTCCGGACCCAACTGCAAAGGAGGGTCGATGCCGAGATTGGAAATTTCGCAGACTGGTTGAAGATTTGTCACTCAGTTTGTCTTTCCACCCTCCCCAAGATTACTGACCTGATAATTCCATAAGGAACTTATACTCACCAAGCCTGAAGTGACTTCCGAGTTCGTTCGATCTCTTCGCCTGATCTGTAGAGTCTTCGGCTACCTCCCTGGCTCATTCAGCTATTGGGAGAGGTACCTAAAAAATGGCCCGAAGTCGCTGGAGAGGAAGCTTCAGGAGGCCCAATGGGTCCTCCAGGTCTGCAAACCCCTCGGATTTTTCTCAAAGTCGACGGCAGATTGGGCCACGAAACTTGAAGAGGCAATAAGCAAATTCGCTTCGAGCGAGGTACGTAAATGTAAATGAGCAAGACGTTATACTAACCATCGTGCAGCCAACAATGTTTACTCAGGCGTCACTCACCAATCCCCCATCCACCACCGTTGTTGACCCTAATTTCTCGGTATCTGTCCGCAATAATCAGAACGATATAAAAAAGTCCTTGCCCAGCACCTTTGGACAGTACGCTGCTGCTTTGTCTCCTATATATGCACCGTCTCCGCCGCATGCCCAAACCAATCATTATTCCCCTTCGTCACCTCTAAACAGCTCTTTCAAAGATATGCCTTATTCCCCTCCTCCAAGCTTGGTGGACCCATCATCACCCGTCACATCTACCGCTCTGTATCAGTCATCATCTTCACCTGTTACCCAAAGTTCGTTACATCCTGTACCACTCAGTCGAGAGGGGTCTGGGTATGCCAATTCGCCAAACCAACATTATCCGTCGCCTTCGTCCTCAGATTCTCCCGTGGATGTTAACTTGCAGCCATACGGAACGCATTTGTCGAATTCGGCAGCAAGTTGGGACGTTCAATCCAGCAGCCCTTCATCGACTGGGTTACCCCATCCGCCAACTACAGCCGAAGCTCCTGGGGCATCATGGGACAGATCTTCCCCCGATCAACGACAGGATGCTAGAACTTGGATCCAACCCGTGATGATTCAACCTCCTCGCCTTCCTGAACTCGCCCCTCATCTCCAGGCACCAACTTTTTCCCACGTTCCACAATTCACCGCGGATTATGCCCCCCGTCACCATCACATATATCCACCATATACCGCAACCGCTGCTAGTATTACCTTTGATCAGTCCCAGGATGCAGCTCCAGCAGCGTCGAAGCGTCCGCTTTACCCCGTGGAGGAACACAACTTACCTCCTTATCAGTCTGGTTATCCCTATCTTTATGAACTGCAACCTCAATCTCAGTCTCTTCCCTATTATTCGAATGGACACCCGGTTCAACCAAACGGATACACAGCTCCATACCTTCCCCTCGATCAACAGGTACAAACCCAACAACGGGTCGACATAGCGAATGTCCTGACCCATAAGGCCGTGAACGAGATTTCGAACACCGGAGATCCCAACTCGATTCCTGCTGTCTCTATTTATTATCCGAGAAACACATGATCTTGGCTGTCTCATAGTGCATGATCTTCTTATAAGTCGGTGTATGTAGTTCTGGATTTCGATTCTTCTCTTCAGTGTTTGTTCTTGCTCTGTGATTATTCGTGCTACGAGACTTCATAGATGGCAGAACAAATGTGTAACAGGATGCAACACTACAGAATGGAAAAATGAAGATGATACCATCAAAGATTAAAGCTTCTGGCGCTTTTGTAACCAAATCCCAACAATCATATTCACTTCAAGCCCTCTTCCTCTTTATGAAACATCGATTCCACCCCCTGCATCTTTTCAGTTCCACCTTCACTACCCATCTCCCTCTCCCCACTTGCCTTCTCGACATCCTCTACCTTCTTCTCTCCTTCCTTTACCGCTCCACCTGGTTGATCTTCCGGCGCTTCCGACCGTCTGAACCTATCCATCAGACTCCTTCCCACTGCTCCCAATCCTCCAACCAAATCTGCCGGCCTCAGTGGAGCAAGGACACTGCCACCTCCGCCAGCAATCCTTCTTTCCGGACTCCTCTCTCTCTCCCTCTCCGAAGGGCCGGGTGGTCGCCTTGTGCCGGTGGACAGGAGGGGAAGCATGGTTGGTCCCAATCCAAGGTCATCTCTCGTCGGAGGGTCGGTTTTGTCGATGCTAGGCGATCGACCCCTGAGTTGGAGACGTGGCGGAGTGGTGGACGGCTCCCCCGTTTGATTTTCCAGCCATGGAATGGGCGAAAGCATATCCATCAGTTGAGGTGCATTTACATTAGGCTCCAGGGAAGCGAGCGGCGTGGATGGAGGAAGAGGGAAAGCGGAGATGGGAGAGGTAACGGAGAGCACGCGGGAGATAGCTTGCATGTAAGAGGCAAGGGTGCGATGGTGTGGATGGCAGAAACGAGGGGAAGTAGAGGAAGAAGAGATGGATGGATCACCTTGCAACGAAGGGCCTGGCGGAGTGATTGGATCAATGATACAGAGCTCCACCAGTCGTTGGATTGTAAATGGAGGAGACCTACGCTCAATTTATCCACAGTCAGCTTACCAACTCTGTTTATAAAGCATAAAGCAAAGAGGAAACAATCACTCACGAGCCAAATTGACCATCGATGGTTGCGAAGAATTGTGTCTTTCGGCTAGATACTTCGAGTGCCGTGAGCTCTGGAAGCTGTAGCGCCCGACGTTGCGGAGACTTCTCCGGTGACTTCTCAGGCGAATTTTCTCGGGCCTTTTGGTAGGCAGTTATGTTCTGCGGCGTGGCTCCACATTCAGTCAGCTGAATCCACAGGAGAAAGAACCAACCGCATCGATTTTGTATTTAATCATGTCCTTCAACTTGTTCCAATCCACCTGCCTAAAGCCCATTTAACTAGTCCGTACAAAGACTGTAGTAAAATTGATTCACTCCAGAGAGCCTGTGGATGCAACTTTTTGAAGTGTTTCCTCATATTCTGCACGCAACGAAGGTCAGCATGAATACATCCTGACTTTCAAACTACTCGCCATCTTTCCACTCGATTTTCTGAAGATTCTGAGCTTCAGCAACAATTTGAACCATTGCCTCAGCCATCGCAGATCAATGTTTCCACCACTTGTAGTATGGTCACGTGTTCCCATCCAAAATCCAAAATCGGTATTCCATTGCAGCACACTGAGGCAGACAATCGCGCAGACTGAGGAACACAACGGATGCTGTATAGTATAGTTGCCCATGGCAAGGTTAGACTGCCTTTATTCTAGTCTTAACGTAAGGAGCGAGCCTGAGCACAGTCAGCCGCTGTGTAATGGGCCGACGAGGACGGGAGGCACGGCGTGCGTGAGCTGAAGGACTCGCTCTTCGATATTGAACTTATGATGCACTAGGCACGGTTGCTGAGCAATCCGATTCTCAGACCTGCCCCGTTTTCATGCCCGATAAGGCTAACCTGTGCATGTGTAGAATAACTCTCAAGACCACACTTTGAAGTTTCCTGCTTGTCTAATCCACTTCGGATGCCGTAGCAGCCTCCCCGCTGCTCTTCTCATCAATGATGCTCACTAATCGCTTCCTAACGCTGCATGTCGCGTCAAGACAGGTTAGCAGTCCAAAATATGGCAACATCTGCTTGACGGCTGCGACTTAAAAGGGGACACGATTCTCTAAACTTCATCACAATCACTCAGCCTGAGCATCAAACTGTTTACGTCTCAAACATGACTTTCAAGACCTTCGCCATCGCCGGAATCTCTGGGAAGATCTCCAAGACAATCTTGCAAACTGTAAGCCTATCTTCTCTCGCGAATAATGGTTTCCTGAGATTCCAATTGCAGTTTCTTGACCTCCCTACGGTCCCAAGAATATATGTCCTTACTCGCCAGGACAACCCTGATGTTCCCTCTCATCCAAACATTAGCATTGTCAAAGTGGACTATTCTTCGCCAGATACGATTGCTGCTTCTCTTCAGGGCAAGGGTATCGAGGTCTTAGTCAGCACCATTGGTGGAAATCTACTTGCACAGGAACCTTTGGTTAAAGCAGCGAAGAAAGCGGGAATCAAACTTTACGTTCCCTCGGAGTACGGTTCCATTCCCAAAGGTAACCTCCCACTCTATTCATAAGGAAGTGCTGATGTGGTTGAACCGTTAGAAAACACCCCTCTTGCATCAAAAATCACCATTCGGAAGTTGGCTGAAGCGGAAGGTATCCCCACTGCGATCTACCTCAACAGTCTTTTTTACGAATATGTGCCTTTGTAGGTCCTCCTTGTGGACATAGAAACCGTGCGCTGAGCAGCGGTTATCCAGGATTTTCGGAAAGGAGAAAGTGACTGTCTTGAACGGAGGAAACGGCATTCTCAGCGTCACCTCTTTTGTCGATGTTGCCCGTTTCGTTGCTTGGTCGTTGACCACGCTGCCCGAAGAGGAGCTGTACAACTCTACTTGGAGGTTGGAAGGAGATCGTTTGAGCGCTAAACAGATCGCGGTATGTCTCACTTCACTTCCGTCTCAATTGTTCGAATCCTTACCGATGCTTGTGCCGTAGGAATTGCTGAAGAATAAATACGGCAGCGAAATTGTCCATGTGAAAAAGGAGGACCTTCCCCTGACGCAAGACTTTCCGGGATTCATCAACTTCTTTCACATCTACGTTTGTTGTTCCTTTCTTAACTACCAACTGAAATAACGATACGTCGCAGATCGACGAGGGCTGTGGAACAACCACTTTCGATTTGGGACCAGGCGATTCATCGGACCGTATCAATGCTGTCAAGGCCTGGCCAGAATGGAAACCCAAGAAATTTGCAGAATACTTGAGCAGCGCATAAAGTGTGTATACTGTTATAGAAAGGTTGAAATTGGGATTGTTGCTATTAGGGACATTCAGAGAACCAAAGGGTGGCCGTGGCACCAGCATCTTCGTTCATTCGTGCTCTAGCAGAACTCATGGGAACAAAACAGACCTCAACATTAACTTGAACACGCCAATCGGCAGCAACCCTCTGTGTAGACTTTCGCGGCGTTTCGCGGAAATCACTCCTTTAAAGCCTATGAAAAGGCACGAGAGAACAACTCAAAAAGACCACAATAGCCGACAAGCTGAGCAACTAGCTGAGCAATATGCTGCTTCCGATGACGGGGATGTGGACGGGAAGGCAGGCTTCTCAATTTCTGCCCAAGTAAAGGGAGGATTCCTTGCTGCTGTTGTGCTTGCCTAATCCTATCCGTCCGTCCAGTTGAGGAATAGGTTGGTTCTGGCTGTTGCATGTTTGCGAAAACGCGCGAATGTGCGAACAATGACACCTAAAATGTCAATTGGTATATGAGCAAGAGCCAGCTAAAGAGCATATATAGGTGAGGTGAGCTTTGAGAACTGTATCCATCATCCATTCGAGTCATTACAAATTTGATCTTTTGGACGTTTGATATCACTCGCGGAGGACATCGTCTTTCGTGTTATGGATTTCGCACATGAAACGGTGAAGTGCAAACACTTCTACAATATAAGATCAGTGTTCGACAGGTAGCTGAACGGGAGGGAATTCCTACTGCAATTTGCTTCAGCGGGCGATTTGCGGAATACAGGAAAGTAGTTAAAGATCAAGCAAAGAAACAGCCGATGTTTATACAGGAAGTGATGCTGACACCCTTCTCCCTTCCTTCAAAACTTGTACTTTATCTCACCGTAGATTCTGAAAGGATCGATTCTCGGGGGATCAAAGCAGATGAAGCGTACGGAGGTATGAGGAGAACCTTTACAATTCCCGGAGGATGGAGGGAGACCCTCTCAATGTGAACCAAATTGCTGTACGTTCACCTTCCACGAGCAATTGGTCACCACTTGATAGTTCAAACAGGAAACATTGAAGATCAAACATGGGGCTGAAATTGTCCGCACCTCAGAAGAACATCTATTCCCACCCAAAAATATCTTGGTTTGGAAATTTCTCTATTGATATGTTCGTCCTTTCTTTTTATCTCACAACTCCATTGAGGGCATTGGTAGATTCAGCGAGGATATGGCACTACCGCTTGGGGTTTTAAAGATGAAATTCTTTGAATCATATGGATGCACTCAAAGAATGGTCAGAATGGAATCCAAAGACTTGTGAAGAGGTGGTAGATAGTGAGCAGATTAGGGAACTCAGGATATCAATAGATATGATTAATCGACTGTTGCAATTGTGACTCCCTTAAGGATCGTTGGAAACTATGACAACAGCAATTAAATCTGTCATTGTACAAGTGACATGATGCAGATATTGGCGAGCTCAAGCTGCTGCCACACATTAGGTAACAGTCAGTCGCCAGGGACAGAATGACCCGAGATTAACACGACACCAACATGGGGCTTACTTACTGTGAGAGCAAGATAGAGAGAAAGGTAAAGGTTCTTGTGTTTAGGTGCTGCGTGACAACATTGCTCACCTGAATAACTCAAAGCTCATCGAAGTACTTCACAAACCTTGAAACACCAACCCCAAGGAACTTTAACCGATCACAAAATCTTCTTTCATGACGAAAGACTCTCAGGCAGTGAATCTATCGTTGACGTTTATCGCAGCGTCGACCAATATTAATCTCTGTCTCAACGCATAGAAAAGGCAGATTGCTGTAGAGCTTGGAGGTGAGCAAACACTTGGTTTTGCAGTGAACTATGAATCCGTAGTGTTTCCGTTTCTCTATCAACTATGAATTGATTAGTCCTTCATAATTTTATCTTTTCCTAAAGATCCAAGATAAAGAGGGCTGCATAATATCATGGGATTAGAAGTAACTAGACTGATTGGTTCTAAAGTTGCTGACTTTTTATGCTAACTCCTTTTGAGCTACATGGACACAAATGACCTTAGGCACTATCTGCTTGAAGAAAGAAATTAGTGCCCAACGTTCTTGTGACTCATTGAGCTACGTAGTTTCGCCAGTATTCCTTTTAATCTGCAAGTCTGACGCATCTCTTAAAGGTTTTTGAATGTCCACATAAGAGTTTTCATACTGCAGTGGACTGTCACTTGTGACCGTTCCTGCACGCACTTACTCGTCATCGCTTAAAGTTTGCCTCGGCAGCTTTCTTCTTGCCAGCTCGGTGACCTTTGACTTTGAGACTCTGTGTCGCTCTTCTGTCCTCCTTACCGCAGGTTCAGGGTAAGCGACCTGTTGTTAGGTAGGGGATGATACTTCCGGTGGCCATGGTGTCCTAGTTTGTCTCCGCTTCACAGGAGGTCGTTTTCTATTTGAAGCCATGGATGTGATGCTCTGATGTCGCCTTTTCCCACTGGAAGGACTCACATCTGTTTATGAGGACACATTTTATGGTACAGTTCAAAGTTGAATATTTTAATCCTTACGGTGTCGATTGGATTTTGTACTCCTTTTGTTGCAGCTTTGTCCGGGACGTACTCCAGTGCTCAGGAGAGGATGAACAGTGGGTTTCGTTTCCTCCCCTCCTATCCTACGGACGCATGAATCTCACCTATCACACCTTTTTACAACAGCCTGAACCGTTTCTCCTCCACCACTCTGTCAAACAAGAACAGGTGGGGCACATCTGCAAAAGAGCATACAATAGTTACAATATCAAGGAGATTGGCTCAGTTTACCTCCATTCTTAGAACTTACTCTTCACTTGTTCTACTTTGCGCGACGATCCTGGTGTCACTCTTCCCCGTCTGTCCCACTACACAGGTCGTCATGGAGTCCATGTTTCCGCTTGGTTCGCGACCGGTCGCTGTTTAACGTTCGCTTGTGACGCGACGGCTTACAAAATTTTTAAAGCAGCAGGGAACATTCTCATCTCATCCACAACATCATGGACTCACAGGAAGGGCGACGCTTTTGCAGGACTTCGAGGTTGGGTCAATGGCTTCATGAAAACGGAGGCCATTTCCACGAAGCCTTGTATTTTGAAGTATGCATCCTTCCTTACAATGAAAGTTGAAGATCTCATTTCATTTCTGAAGCATACCCCAGACCACGGAACGGGCGTGTTCACTTCTTCTTCCCTCGATCCAAATGCAGAACTCGTATCCTGTCCTTTCTCACTATCCATCAACTCCGCCTCCTGTCGTTCCGCTCTCAAGGACCTCGGATTTTCTTCTGCTCTCCTGGACAAATGGAATGAGCACCAATGTCTTGGCGTCTACCTTGCATTGCATCTGGCTTTTCCTCCCCCAGCGGAAGGCGGAACAAAGGCATTGAAACATCATGCCTATATCCAGAGTTTACCGCGGAAAGACGAAATGATGACTCCGCCATGGTGGGCCGAGGAAGAGAGGGCATTGCTGAAAGGCACAAATTTAGGTGTCAGCACAAAGGTGAGGACGGACGATTGGAAAAATGAACATCGAGATATTTTAGCTGGTCTCGAGACGGAGATGGGATTGTTAGTGGACAAAGAGCTTCTTTTACGCGGTTTATCGTGGTAAATTACCCTCACTCTACCCATCACGAATTGCAGCTCACAGATGAGGCAGGGAATCGTACCTGTATGCTGGGACTATTCTCTCCTCGCGTTCCTTCCCATCCTCTCTCCTCCCGTCTCAACCCTCCTCTAGTCCTTCCTCCCAGGTCCTCTTCCCAGGTGTCGACTCGTTGAACCATCATCGGGCCACGCCGATAACCTGGTCGCTCTCTTCCTCCTCCATCACACTCGTACCTTCCGGCACAGCGCCGCTCGAAGAGAACGCGGAGGTGTTCAATACATACGGTCCCAAGTCCACCGACTCCTTTATTCTTGGATATGGATTTGTTCCGTCTCCACATACAACAGAAGACGATCTGCTCTCTCTCCAGATACCGCTCCCGGATCCATCCCTACAAGACGCCTTATTCGCCCTCGGTTTCGACAAGGATTACCCTACTCGTTTTTTAATTCCTATCACTGGTGACATGCCTGAGGACATGCTGAAATTGTTACGATTGTTGTTGGTCACGAGAGAGGATGGAGATATGGAAGAAGAGGAGGAGGAGCGGAGTGTGCGTGAATGGGCGAAAAATTTTACGTCCACAGCAGAATCGGAACTACCCGACTTGACCTTTGTGTCGTGGTATAATGAGCTGGAGATGTGGGACGTGCTTCAAGGAATGTTACAAGCGAAGCAGAGGGGGTTAGAAGGCGTAAGAAAACGGGTAGAGGAGAATGAGGAGGCGAATGTGAGAAAGGAAGTGAAGGAGATGATTCTTCTCTATCTGAAAGGCACGACTTCATTTCGACACTGTATGCTGGCTGACAGAAGCAACAGGTCAGATCGAGATACTTGAGAACGCTCTTTCTCAAACACTAAAAAGGGCGGAAGAGACTCGAGAGAAGGCAAAGGAAGCAGGAGTAGAGATGGATGAGGATGAGGAAATGGAGTCTGATTCATCTGATTCCTAATAATCAGTTCTTTGTACCGCAACTTCTTGAATGTTTCAAAAGTAATGTAGGAAGCAAACATAATGGAGTACAAAAGCATAATCGATATCTGTTTCCAATTTAAGCTGGAATAATTTACACGGCCGCTTCACGACCTTTTTAACTCTCCACCCCAAACTAGAATCGGTTGGATCTACTTCGTCCTCTGTTTCTTCCCTCCCCTTCCTCTTCCACCTCTTCCCCTCCCCCTGCCCCTTCCAGCCCTCTTCGCTTTCTCCGCGACCCTCTTCGCGCTCTCCAGCTTCCTTGTCGCCATCTGCACACCATTCGTGTGATGAAACTCGCCAGCCTGCTCCTCCGTAACCTCGTACCACTCCACCTTGTTCCCGTTGTTGAGCACGGAGAGGTGCGTGGATAGCTTCTCAGTTGCCTCTGCTGGGGTGGCGAATGCGTCCTTGAATAAGGCGGTGCCGGTTAAGGTTGTGGAGGAGGGAGTGGAGGGGTGGAAGGAGATGAAGTAGATGGGATGATGAGGGGCTACCGCGTCCTGTTTGATTGCACAGTCACAGTCGCAATTAGGATGGGCGAAGCAAAAAGGTGGAGGGAGGAGGGACAAACCTTGATCTCTCCATGGTAGTTCGCTCTCGGTTGTTCCTTCTTCTCTCCTCCCTCACCGTTCGTGGCTTCACTCGCCTCCTCTTTAGGCGGAGAAATGATCCTCAAGCCCATCAAGGCATCTTTCCTTCCCAAAAACTTTCCATCCGTAGGTTTCAGCTCCTCTCCATCTTTATATCCTTTCACGATGATATCCTCCCCACCCTCGCCTTGTTGCACAACCCAGGTCTTCCCTTCATACGTCATCTCAAACTCTACCTTCTCCTCCGTTTCCTCTTCCGGTTCCTCATCCTCCGCCTTCCTCTTCTTCGAATCCTTCCCTTTTCCCTTCCCTTTTCCTTTCTCCGACCTCTCTTTCTCCTTCTCCAAGTACGCCTCAATTCCTCCATTCTCTTCCACCCAAAAAGCGTTGAACACCCCATGACTGGGTTTAACGTTTGTAGGAATCTCTTCGAATTGGATACCCTTTTCGATACACTTCTCACGCATGTAGTCCTTCTTCTTTTGGACGACCATAGGAGCGGCCTTCCGTTCTGCCTCTTCGGAGTCGATGACGGTGTAGGTGTTTTTGGGGACGAAGGAGAGGGTGGATGCGTCCAGTTTGGAGAATGCATCTGCGAGCTCGACGTTGGAGAATTCTACAAAGACGGATCCCTGTAATTATTCCCACCCATCATGAAAGACAAACCAACACGACATTTCTCCACTTTCATAAAATGCTGAAGAAGAGAAGACAGAGACGAACCTTAAACCTCCCCCGTCCACGTTTATCTCCCTCTCCCTCCCTCCTCATCCTCACCGCCAACACCTTTCCCTGGACCTCCTTCCCCACCTTCTCCTCCACCACGCCCTGTGTCCACTCCGAGATCTCAGTGAGCAACTTCATATCCTCCTCCTTCAACTCCGTCGATCCCTCCTTCGCTCCGCTCCTCGGGAAACCCTTCACATACACGCTCCGCTCATTCACGTCCGCCACCTTCACCAGCGCCTCCCTCCTCCGCACCTTCGCTTCTCCATCCACGTCGTCGACCACGAGGCTGTCCGAGGCGGAGAGCGCCTCTCGGATCTTCGTGAGGCCGAGAGAGGTCACGTACGGACTCATACGTTTGAAAGAGCAGAGGTGGGCGAGAGAGACGAAGCCGGTCCCCATTCCGTTGACGGGGGAGGAGGCGGAGAGGGCATAGAGGTGTTTGTCGAAGGGCAGGTTGGACGAAGAGAGGTAGAACTCGACTTTGGTCCACAGTCGGATAATGATCAGTCGTTTTTCTGATCAAATGATGGAAAGGACAGACTTTGTTCGCGAGCCTTTTCTGCGTCGGTTTTTTCGGCCATCTCAATAACTATAACAATGTTACACTGGACTTATTTCGTGGAATGGCACGACTCGTTCAGGAAAACAAAAAATAAATCCAGTCAGCTGATTCACGTTGTAGTCCTCCTTCCTTACTGTAGTTCAGGCGCACTAACATTCCGGCAAAACATTCCCAATCAACCAGCCAATCCAAGAACCAGGTGACGGACAGCAGGCAAGAAGATCAGCCAGGATGGACATAGACGTCTCCGCCGCGCAACCAATAGCGATGGGCGAATCCATGGACATGGAGGTGGACAAGCCTCCGTCACGGTCTCCGTCTCCCTCTTCCCGCTCGCACTCGCACCACGACTCGCCCTCTCCCCCGCCTCTGCCCGCGGTGGACGAGGCCGTGTTCGCGCAACAGCGTCTGGCGGAGCATGCGCTGCGCATGAACAAGCGCAGGGAGCGGCTGGAGGGCATCCCGCTCCTCGATTTGTTTGTGGATTTCAAGGCGTTGGTGCAGAGCAGGGGAGAGGGGTGTGTGGAGATTAGGGTGAGGGAGTTGGAGAGGGGTGGGGGTTGGGAGAGGGAGAAGTGGAGGGTTGGTGGGAGTGAGAGTGAGGGAGAGGGCAGTGGAAGTGAGAAGGAGAAGGAGAAGGAAAAGACGGTGTTGTCCTCTGTGGAAGTGAGTGCTCTCTTCATATGCTCAAGGATTATGGCTGTCGTTGTCCCTGTACCCACGAGAAGCGTGGGATATTTCTCATGGCGTACTTTAGGACAATGTTTGTGCTGACCGTGAATATGGCATCCTGTGCCGTCTGTTTGACTCATTTGCACAAGATGTATGACAAACTTGTCATACCGCAGTGATGTCGCTTTTGTCGACAGAGCTGCATGCTCAGTTGCAGAGTATGCAGTACCTTCCTGTTGAAGCACGTTACGATTGTTTTAGCTTACTCCTAAATGGATCGCAATGAAACAATTATGCCTTCAAAGAGAGAAGGCCTCACTCCTCCATCTCAACTGTCCCTCCATTCAATCATTTGTAAAGCATTTTATTTGGATCTCGTGAGCGCAAGTGTCAGTTACTGTCGACATTTCTGTATTTTTGTTTCTCTTCGCTTCAGAAGCGAGAAAGTTCTTGTTAGAATCGCCTTTTCTCACTCTTATTACAGAATGAAAGCTCATGACTGGAAGATCGATGAGGAAGGAATGCTTCATGCCGCATGTCGGATTACGGCACTGCAATTTGTTTCCTACGAAACGACTCAACTTTCCGTTCAGCTTCCCCTCCTCATCTTTCTCCTTCGAGACTCCTGTGTCTTGACTCTTGTTCGGAGTTTTAAGGCAGCAGTGCTGCGATCAGGATGATTTTATCATTGCATCTTTGGTCCTGGTATCCATTGCCATGGTCACTAGTCGCTATGGCAATCCACACAAATTGCCATATGTGAGGAAGCTAAACACGAAGCAGTTTCTGCGTGCTGAACTGTCACATGATTCCTTCGAGAGTCAAGCGTGAAGCTGCTATTATCGCTCTTGATTCATCCTCGTATCTCTGGTGAAACAAGGTCCTCCTTGCACCAGTGAAGGCTCCTTTATCCTTGTTCACTGTTTTTCAGTTCAGATTCTGGTGGGTATGTCGGCAGAGGGGGCGAGATTTCATCCTTCTCTCTGATAGACTGAATGCTGTAACTCAATCCCATTCCTCAGTAAGGTAGCCGACTTCGGATTGATTGTTTCATGCAAATGAATAATTTTATTCTATAGCTAAATTCGACATAATATAGCTAAATATTTGCGTGATTGCGAGAGTTAGAGTATTGCTAACCTGATATTGTCTCACTGATATTGCACTATAGGGAGCTCCACCGCCGAAGAAGCGACGACGAGTTAATCGTCTCGTTCCTCGCGACGAAGGATACGATAAGGATGACCCATTTGTGGACGATTCCGAAGCCAGTCTCAGTCTCCCAAAATTCTACGTTCGCCCAGCACGATCTGGGTTTTACGTTGCCTCGAGCACGTTGGCATTAGCTGAGGGAAGGTCAGCGTGAGTTCTTCGCCATCAGATGATATTCAGCGCAAAGGCTCAAATATCTGTTTCCTATGAACAGCCAAACCAGGAGACCGCGAGGGCCCAAGAAGCCGAAGCTGGGACCTACCCATTCTGGATCGATGTTGGGAATCATGGGCGGCATGGGGAAGGTTGGGCCCAAAAAGAGGACCAAGGTCAAATCTGCCACGCCTTCCCTCTCAAGTCAATCCCTTCCAAAACTCCAAACACAAGTTCAGCCCAATCAACACACGGCCAGCGATGATTCCTTCGACTACACCAAAGCCCGACCACCTTACAGCCCTTCGTCCCCACCGCCCCTCCATGCAACAGCACAAGTAGACTACAGTCCACCTATTGCACACAGCATGCCAGAAGGCTCATCGTACTCACCCATTACAATACGCGACGAAGGAGACATGACGTTTCCATTCAACTCTCCTAACATGTCAACATCTTCTATCCCTAAACCTAAGCCGCTAACAACATCGACAAAGCCCGTGACGGTTCACAAGCAGACGCCAGCCAAATCAGATGTGACGTTTGGCATGGCAGGCTCTCCGATCATTGTAGGGGACGATTCACCAGCTGCGAGCACGGTCTCGATGAAAAAGAAGAAGAAAGATCCGGTTGCATTGCTTGTGGGCATCATTTTCATTGCCATCACAAGAGCTATTGAGATTGAGTAATTACGCGTAGGCCTCGTTCCCAGAGAAGATCCAGCGATTTGTGGAGGTAGAGTTGAAGCCCATGGTTGCTAAAGGTGCGTCTTTGTTATGGTGCATTTTCTGACTCTTGCTCAGACAACATCGGTTACAGAGAGTTTCGTTCCGAAGAACAAGTTTCCACCCGATCTTAAACCTCCGTTGATCGAGCTCTCTTGGCTGGCTTTAGAACTTGACCGCTATGACGATGACTTCTTCCTTCTCCTGACTACTATCTTCCCTTACAATCAATTCACCATGAAGGTCAGTCTCACTCACCTGCATCATCATCCCATTCTCACTGAGGATGCTACCATAGAAATTGGTCAAGAGAGAAATTTTTGATCGTCGGATCAAGCAGTACACGGAGTTGCAGCAGGAATCGGAGCGCCGTCTGAAAGATTTAGTTGCGAAGGATTTCCCGAGGCAGAAAGCCGCATATGAAGAACAGTTGAGAGAACATTCCCGAGCCATCGCGAATGCGGAAGTTGTCATGCATTCGCTTCCAACAGGAGAGGTCGTCCCCGGATCTTATGATGTAAATGGACAGTGGGTTTCGCATCAAGGTAAGTTCTCTCTTTTGTTTGAAAAGCTTGCAATAACAATCCATATCGCTTATCCAGCGAGCGAACCCAAGAAAAAGTTCAAGATGTCGGAAGAGATGAAGGCGGAACTTATTACTATGGTTAAACTAGAAAACGACATGTCCGAACTTCGCAGCGAAAAGTTGTAAGTTCTAGAGTGAGTACTAACTGAACCAGTATTGACGTACGTACGACAGCGAATTGGAAAAGATGGGAGAGACTTGGAGTGACCTGGTTGCTCGCAAGGCTCTGTATGGACGTGTGAGTGCTTGTGTTTGTCCGTCGTCAGGAATTGAATTTCTTCGCAGTTGATGAATTTGTGGCCGGAAGAAGGTTGGATCACAACAAATGATTTCTCTCGATTCGGTACGCCACGTCTCCCTAATTACTTCCGTGGCTGACTGGCCATGAATGCGCCAACAGTGTCTGTGGCAAAGAAAAAAGAGTCTAACGCGGCGACAGGGTCGTGAATATCCACATTCCCTGTGCCTTCGCGCAGGATTACTTCGTTCTGCTCATACCATAACCCTTTAACGAATGAAACTCTGATTTGAACTTCATTGAATCGTCAATTGTGTGGTAGGGACCCTTGCCGCGTTCTCGTCAGCTACCTCCTCGGAGGTATATTGTTCCAGGGGAAGGAAAGGGTCGTTTCACTTTGTAAGGGACGATACATAAAGTGCTCTTTGGACGGAGAACGCATTCAAGTTAAAACGGAATCCAACTGAGGTCGGAGTCATTTATGACGATAAACGTCGAATGTTAGACCTTGACTGGGGCTTACCGGATTTCTGCGACTTCCCCGCTCTGGCGGCGATGTACGTTGCTCGGTCCTTCGCACTCTTGGGACCAATAAAGGAGGGCTAGTTGTGCCAGCGAGCAAAATCACCAAGAGAGAGAAATACTCAAGGCTGAAAGCACCATCCATCAGGAAGAAGGAAATATTTCTCTCCGAGTCCTGCGCCATGGCTCTCAGAGACGTCTCCTTTAGCAGTAACGAGTTGTTGCTGCTTGCCATATCCCTCAGCTTCTTGTTTTTACTCATAAAATAGTAAGTTCTCACTTCGCAACAGAGTTCCAGAGTTCGGATGCTAAACAATGGCTTCCAGTCCCAACCGAGCCATTTTTACGTCTCATAGACCAGATCTAGTTCAGCCACCTGGGCTTCCCATTGTAGGGCACTTTTTCAGTACCATCAGGAGAAAAGAGCGCCAACATGAATACTCCCTGGCTAACCTGAGAAAACGAGGCTACGGCACAGCTACGACTCTACCAGGCATCCGAGTTATTGATATCTCGAAACCAGAGTGGATCGAGTATGTGCAAAAAGGTTCGCCTTCTCATTTCTACCCAATCAAAGACTCAGAATTTTATCAAGCGAACTTCGACAACTACCCCAAAGGATGGATTTTCACCTCCGTGACGAGCGACTTTTGGGGAGTGTGAGGCATGCTCCATTTGCAATGCGTTCTTTGCTCGCTGACATAACCTAATGATTTCAAGCGGTATTTTTAATGCGTACGCTATTCACAACGCTCTTTGATCAATCTCATGTTCTTCTCAGGGATGGGAACCCTTGGTCAGTCAATGAGTACTGTCCAACTCCTTCGTTCTCATTTCAATCTTAGGTACTATCAACGTAAAATCATCAGGTACAGCTCCGGTTTTCTTTGTTGCGTTACACTTATGCCCCGTACAGCCATATCTTTTCCGTCTCACGATTCAAGAGCGTTATTTCATCCTCTATCCGTCGCGCATCTGAGGATTTCGTTACGTTCCTCGACGATATAGCATCAAATAAGAACGATTACATGCTCAGCGACGGTTTCTACCGCTTTACCATGGAAAGCTTTAACCGGATGGCGTTTGTGACATCTCTATTCTGCCCCACGAGCTGACATATGAAGGTAGATTCGGAGAAGATTTAGGTTTGCTCGAGCGCGGTAAAATCGACAAGGTGGTGCCTTTTGCAAAAGCTTTTGATGACGTCGGTTTGCCTATACGAGGTGGTAATGTAGGCATTGACACATCGGGTACAGGCGCATATCGAGCTTAATAGGCGATTTGTTGATCCTGTTTTCTGGAAATTTACCGGGTGGTTCACGTCCGCCAACAAAGCCATGAAGGAGCACATCAAGCTTGTTGACGACTATGCATACGGGATGATCAGGGCAAGGCATGCAGTGTCGAAGGCGAGCGACGGAACGGACAGCAGGAAGGATCTCCTCGACCTGTTCTTAGAAATGACACACGAAGATGGCACCAAGTTATCAGAGAAAGAAGTCAGAGACATGGTCTTGAATCTAATCATTGCTGGGTGCGTTGATGAAGTGCTAACACTCAATTTGCTGAGATTCTGTCACAGGAGGGACACGACAGCTGCAGCTTTGTGAGGCTCTACAACTTCAGCCTTCCTGGCAATCTCATGGTGAACGCAGGTCCTATACCTTTTTCCGACTCATCAAACACCCCAAGTACATTGCATGGCTGCGTGAGGAAATTGAGGAGCGGAAAGCTACCGATGGAACTACTGATGACAATGTTGTTGAGTACGACAATTATAAGGTGAGCAGAGCGCTAAAGAAGACTATTTTTAAAGTATCTGCAGAGCTTTGTGCGAGCCAATGCGATCTTTTATGAAACTCTCCGTTTGCATCCTAGCGTGCCAGGCGTAAGTCTTTAGTCCTTCGGCCTAGCGCATGCTTACCACTATTCCTCAGAACGTCAAGCACGTCTTCAGCCCCATGTAGTCTTGAACTAACTCGTATGGGTAGAGTTGCCCTCAAAGACGATCAAATTCCCAATGGCCCCAGAATAGAGGCCGGAGACCTAGTCAGGTACGTCGCAATCCGCCAATGTTGTACAGAAGGCTAAGCAGATGAATAGGTGGAACGATTGGTAAGAAATGTTATTTCCTCGAATATCTCGGCTCATTTGGGCACAGGCAAATGGGCAGAGACGAGAATATCTGGCCTAACGCATGCGAGTTCCAACCGGAGAGATGGATTGACGAGAAGGGACAATTCAAGCAAGTTTCGCCGTACAAGGTGGGGTCGTCACAATTCTTTCTGAATGAGAATCACCTTGCTCACGAGAACAACAGTTTCATGCCTTCAATGCCGGTGCTCGCCTTTGCGTCGGACAAAACCTTGCTACCTTTGAGGGAATCTACGTTATTGTAACCCTCGTGAACAGATATGACTTTTCGTTTGCAAAAGGATGGTGGGAGAATTGTCGCAAGACGAACGGCATTGAAGGAATTGAGGACGATTCACCGTTCGTGTCCCCGTCATTACCCAACTCTCACCAAACGAACTAATGTCTAAACAGATTGTATTGGGATACACTGGTCCCTGGGCCGAAGGATGGGTTGAAGGTCAACATCAGAAGGAGGTCAGCAGACTGAAAGTCGCTTCAGTTGGTCAGCTTTTGTGGAATGAATCTGGCTTTATACCACGGACGTTGCAATGTACAAGAATACAACCACTCATACGACTGCACTATACAAACGGCCGTGCAATCCACACTTAACAAAGTCTCAGCATTCGTCAACATGTGACGATAGCATCTGCCTCGACGTTCAATGGAGGGGCTCATTGGCGAGCCACTTGTTGAACATGACGAGGGAGTTCTTGGGCTGATCCATGGGAATCATGTGTCCTGCCCATCAAGAAATCATCAATTATGATCCATTGAGGTCGATGGAAAGAAGAAACGCGTACCTCCACCATAAGCTTTGAGAAACGTCAAGCTACCAGCGCCTGAGTACAGTTGCAGTGTCAGACATCAGCGATAAACAGTCATGTAGTAGACTGGATACGAACCTTTGCCAGCAGCTTTAACGACACCAGCTTCTTTACCATCAACCACAAAGGGTTTCTCAGCAAAGGCGTTGAACTCGTCCTGGAAGGTGCTGTTCATGGCAGACACCCAAGCCTATTGTGCATGAATAGAACCCATATTAATCTGTTGTATGCGGAAGTGTAAGAAAAGGACGCACAAGATTACCCATCCAGTTGCACTGCATGATTCCTAGAGGTCAACATTCCGACAAAACGGAAGGAAAAGTGAACAGACCATGTAATCAAACTCTGGACCACAGCATCAGCAGAACAACAACTGATAAGTAAATGCGGACGAACCCCCGGCATAAATAAGGAAACGGATTCCATCCTTCAACATCTCCGGGATAGGTTCAGAGCGGTCCTTCATTCCGTCTCCAGCGAACATGAAAGCTTGATTGACCTGCATGTTGCAGCTCTGGAAGTTGACTTTGCTCGGCACGCCGAGCTCCTCCTTCACATCCGCATTGTTAAGGTATGTCTCGATCCATTCAAGTTCCCTGTAGCACAACGGACCATCCTCTCCATTCCTGTCGCACTTTCTTCTGATATCGTAAGGGTTCAATCCGGCTTGTTGTATCGGTCCATACAAGTTCGTGTTGCAGTAGATGGCAGCGGGGACGCAGGCAAGACGGGAACCAGAGGAATAGCAGGAGGAGACGAGACGCTGGCAAGTTTGTGCAGAAGAGCGCATGCGAGAGCACGTAAACTCATCGAAGATCGCGTATTCTGAAGGAGCACAGGCATATTCGGGAATCTGCCCGACTTGCGTGAAAGGTTCAGTGATTCCGTTTCCAATGAGGACGGATTCCAAAGGGATGTGAACAATGTCTCTAAGAGGAGAATCCGCCGTCAGTCGCCTCGCTTGACGCCTCTTGTTGCCCTTGTGAATCGCGCTGGAGATGGTCGGAGCATAGTGACCTCCATAGGATTCAGCAGCGAGGGAGAACGGGAGGTGCTTGTACTTGGGAAATTGCTGATAGAAGAGCTGCATAAAAGCGTATACATCCTTGGCCGCATCTGGACTGTTATTGACGGTTTCCCCATCGGACCAGGAGTATCCAACTTGAATGGGTTGATCCAAGAAAATCATGCTGGCGTTGGAGTTCCAGCTGTAATCGTTGAATTTGGTTTGGCGACCTTCGTCAGAAATGGTGCAGGGACCCAATTCGAATAGCAAGCCGGTGGAGGAGGAACAACCTTCCATATGCTTTCAGAATGGAGTTACAATATAGAAGATAGGACACACCAGGTCCACCGTTGAGCCACATCACAACTGGGTCGGAGGAGGGATCGTTACGAGATTCGAAGAACCAGAAGAATAGGTGACGCGAGTTCGAGACATCGAGGTAACCGGAGTATTGAACAACGGTGGGATCACACAGCTTGAATAGCAAGCAGCTTTCAGGACATGACCGAGAGTGGGGCAGAAGAGGAACTGTACCTTCGGTTGCTTGAGCATGAGACGATGTTCAGGAAACGCTCGATGCGCGACAATGGTGTCTTCATCACTTCTGTTACCACCTTCCCAAAATTGCAGAAACAAAGGCCTCACAAGCACTCAAATCATTGTCCTCAAAGATGCCAAATCTTCTTTTCGGCTCTCCAACATCTTGACCAGTCAAAAAGTCTTGAAACTCGGCAGTGACACCTTCAAGCTCTGTTTGGACTTGCTCCAAATCAGGGTTGCTGAAAGTGAGCTGGTCTACTCCTTCCCGAAACAAATCGGAAATGGTTGCAGAGGCTGCTAGAGTTGCAAGGGCGAGGATAGGGCTCACAGACTTCTTCATGGTCGTTCAGGCTGGTGGTGAGAGTGGGTGAGAGACCCTGACTTCGTTTCCGCATCAACCGAACGAAATTTCAAATGGAGGCAAACCATGACTCTACTCCTCAGGCAGCTAAATAAAATATAAACAGCCATTTGCAGATAATGAAGCTTGGGCGAGCTACATCTGGATAGTTCTAGGCGAGACAGAAATATTGGGTTGCATTCCGAAGTACATTATCCAATACAACTACACATCCTTTGATACTTTATTCTTCGTTTACTTTAACAAGCACCATTGCGACAATTATTTCCTTTTCAAACAATTCCCATACTCAACAGCATTATTCAGGCCAAAATCGTGATCGTTCCGTTCGAAGTTCACACTCTCCTAGTGTTCGCCAACCTTGACAAAACAGGATTGTACCTGCTCGCCAGTCCTCTGGAGAGGGGATAATGTCCGGCACGCTGATAGACGCCTCGAAGATCTCTGAGTTGACCGCTCGAAGGTCCATAGGCTCCCCTTCCGAGGTAGTAGTTCATTCCGTATCCTCCGTACACCTGTGGGTGAGGGTTGGAATCACGTCCCCAAAGCTCGGGGTGTCTCCTACAATGAATGGACAAAGGTTAGATTACTCGAACGACAACGGCAGAGAAGAGGAAAGACGTACTGGGCATAGCTTCCTGGCCCACCGTGTGGCGGGACGTATTGTGCCCATGACTCGAAGTCATAGCCGTAGTGGGGACCATAGCGTCTCCCCCACCAACCTCCTAGACCGAGACCAAGAATCTCTCTCTCTTCCTAAGTCATCCACAACAGCCTTTTAGCAAGCTGTCCGTTGAAAAGAGAGAGACTTAACACACCTCAGCCATTTGTGCCCAGCGAAGTTGGCGCTGCTCCTCGTCAAGTTCTTCCCATGACAATCTCATACGCCAACGGCGAATACGTTCTTCTTCAGAGATCGCAGCGTCCAGACGAAGAGCATCTTCATACTGACTACAGCAGCAAGCACCTCAGTTACATTAGTCTGCCAAGACAAAGGATTCCGCCTACCGGAGATCTTGTAAGGCGTAAAACTCGTCATGATACGCCGAGTCCAAGCCGATAAGCGAAGCATCGTACGTCCCGTACCCTCCATAGTAGTCATAATAGTTATCTGCGAGCGAACAGATGAAAATGGTTGAGGACGGGGTGGACGAACGCACCTCCGAAATACGAGGTCAACCCTCCATCATAATAGTTATCGAAGCCGTAATAATCCCAATTGCTGCATCCAA
Source organism: Atractiella rhizophila (assembly GCA_021432655.1). Classification (NCBI taxonomy): domain Eukaryota; kingdom Fungi; phylum Basidiomycota; class Atractiellomycetes; order Atractiellales; family Hoehnelomycetaceae; genus Atractiella; species Atractiella rhizophila. The sequence goes on from MU271421.1 coordinate 23,098, forward strand.
AGCATTCAATTACACTTGCCCATTTCATAGAACGACAGAGGAAAGAGCGCACTCGAGCAAACCCAACCCATAGCCATATCCTCTATCATCCAAATACAAGCCAGTGTCATAAGAATCGACGTAATAAAGATCTGATCCGTAGCCCACTCTGCCAGGGTATTCATCGAGAGGGAAGTATTCATCATAAAGCGTGTTATAGCTATCGAGATAGGTGTCGTCGTAGTAGCTTAAGCCAGAGCCCATGTAGGTAGAGCCATACGGTTCGACCACCTGCAAGGAGGATATCAGAACACTCTTGAGGGAACAAAATGGAAAACTCGCCGTAGCAACTCCATCATAGGGATCTGGGTCATAAACCAATGCCATCGTGCGCGATTTCTCAAGCGAGTTGAATTTGGACATCTATGTGAACTTTTTTGACAAAGCAGGCCAAAATTTCGTCAATTTTCATCTATATATATATTCCCTGTTTTCGGGAACGTATTTTCATTCTGCCTACAAACCAGACTGGAGCATGCGAAACGTTTACGCATCCCTTCTCTTAAGCTATAGCGTCGGCATGCACGATCCTGAGGGTGAGCGAGTGAATATGCGAACATTTGATGTAGTTCATTGCTTCTGTACAAATCCTTATTTAGCTGATAGACTGATCATCTCCTCCTCTTCAGTGCTGCTGCAATTTGGCTTTCTCCTCCAGGACCTTCTTAACAGGTGCCATCTCCACCATCTTCTTGTGCCACTCATAAACTTTAGGGTATTTTTCAGGCTCGTCGATGCCTTTGAGAGGACCCAAAGCAGCCTACAACCCACGTCAGGTGATTCTACAAAAGGATCAGCCAGTGAGCGCACTGTTAGGTTCCATGTAATGAAGGAAAGATCAGCAATGGTGCATTTCGATCCACCGAGCCATTCCCTCTTGGACAAGATGTCCTCAAGGACGCTCCATACCCGATTCACCTCGTTCTTGTACCGCTCTTGAGCTGAAGGAATCTTCTCTGGGTGGAACACGTTAAACCAAACGAATTGGCCGAAGCTGCACCAACCGTTTAGCAAGGTACAATATCTGTAAGGAACGGGGCTGCTCACTATGGACCTTGTCCACTCGACTGGAAGAAAAGGTATTGCAGCTCGATATACTTGTCCTCCGGCGAGGCCGCGGAGATTTTTCTCTCAGTGTCATACCTAAACAACGTCAGCACGGTTTCAGCAGTCAAGGTGGACAATACTTGTCAACGAGATACAGAATAATCGCACAAGACTCCCAAATAGTAAAGTCGTTGTTTCTGTGATCTATCAAGGTCGGTGCTCGTCCGTTCGGATTGAGCTTGGTGTATTCAGGTGCCTTGTGTTCGCCTGCAGCGAGGGGTCAGTCAACTTCTTCAAAAAGGGCGTCACCTGCCTTTTTGGAAGTCCAAGAATTTTTGTTCATACTTGAGTCCCAAGATTTCAAGTACGATTGCTACCTTCCAAGGCTAAAGTCGGGAAAGGAATAAGGTGAAGTGTTCGAAAAAGGGGAAAACGTACGTTTGGCCCACCAGTGTGAGAGTAGAGGGTGAAATCGGCCATCGTGTCTTGGTGTTATGCAAAGTTGGGTCAAACGCTTCTTCGTTGAGGAATGTAGGTACCTCCCTTCCCCTTTTATACCTTCCCTTCATACCCGTCATACTGAAGCGCACCACTCGCTTCCACAAGGGACCGCGATTGTGCGCTGACATGTGATGACACTAGCTGAGGGTCACTGAAAATATGGGCCCGACAGGACGAGCTCACTGGAAAGGGAATGAATTGGCAACAAAAGAAACAAAAGAAGCCAGAATAGGACGAAGGAGCTCCCGCACGCACCAACTGGCAAAAATATGAACTATCCTGGTTGCGCCTAATCCCAAGGTGATGAAGCATGAGAAAAATACTGGAGAACGGGAGCTTGCCCTGACCGACGGCCGCAAGGAGTCTTCGCTGGTGCAGGATGGTCGTCGGCAAGCTTAACCTCACCGATGGCAGGATGCAACAACCTCATGGGTTGAGCTTTCGATCCGAGAATAGGCAAGCTGTCTCAACTGACCATTTGCATCTTACCAGCCGTGGCCAGAGTTGGAAGCTGACACTGAGCTGACATACATGGTGACTCAGCAGTGGAAAGCGGGCACTCAGCCCCTGGAAAGACTCCCGGCGCTGGTTAGGTTCTGGTAAAGTGATAGTTTGGTGCAATGTAGGTGCGGAGTGCTGAAAGAGTGAAAATTCCGGACTCTCAAACCACTCCCCCAGCACCAAGTTAAGCACTCAATTAGGTGGTGTGGGCATACTTCGCAGATGTCCATCAAGGTACTCTCTAGGTGCTGAACACGTTCGATTTAGGTGCGGTTTAAGCGTCTCTTGGAGTGCTTATTGAGGTTACTTTCAGTGCTTTATGAGCGCTTGTCTGGTTTGCTTTAGGTGCAGTTATCGTGCCTTTTGAGGTGCTTATCAGGTTTCATTTAGGTGCAATCACAACGCCTTATGGGTGCTGGTAAGGTACTGCTGTACGTGCGGTTGGAGTGTTTTCGGAGTGCCGATTGAGTTCGCTTTCAGTGTTGTTACAGTGCCTATAGAGTGCTCTCAGGTTCGCTCAAAGTGGCATTATGCCTCCTTTCGCTCGGTTGATTGACACTGCAATAAATATCATTCCATTGCTAAAACTACCCTCAGCCTTCGAAACTTCTCTGACCTCTGCATTCCTAGCCAGCGAGGCCGCAATCGGGAGACTGGACTCGCAGTCAAAAGTGATGGAATCGAGGAGGATGGAGACGGGATATGGCGGAGGAGGGACGACATTATTGCTGTTCCGATCCGGTCTCTGTAAAGTAGCGTCATCTCAGTACCAATTCCTTGACTGGGCGGATACGAAGATGAAGACCCAAGCAAAATATTGAGTAAGACGTGCGTACGGAACGACATATTTTCGTTACAAATCCAGTTAGCAGTGTATTGGAGAACGATTAAAAGGGTAAACACGCACATTCCATTGGTCGTAAACACGCCCAGATGGGGTATCAAATGCAGGCAAATGGCGGCTGAAGTAGAACGGCTGAACCACGTTAACGATAGTCATACATAAAAGACTAACGAATGTAACATACCATATCGACGTCTAAGCGGTGCTCGAGCACTGTCTAATTGATAGAAAAGTCACTGCTAAACCATGATTCTCATAAAGGAGATACGCACCACGGCACAGCAATCATCTGATCAAAACACATTCAAACTTTCAACTGTCACAATCAGATCTACTCCAGGTCGTATGTTGGCGAATTTTAGAAAGAGTGTTAGAGGTTCCACTGACGAAACGCGTCTTGACCGTTATGCACCTACAAAGTGACTGTTCGTGTTCAACGCGAAAACGACGCGTCAAATCAGACACAGTGTACATAAATCCAATCCTCCGATTACTGAAACGGATTCTGGGTAATTTGGTGTGTATTTGATAAGTGGGGTTCTCTAAGTCGTGATTGGACTTCGTCGTTCAAAACTGGCCCACAGGTCAGCTAAATAGTAAGGGAAGAAGAAAGAGAAATGCGTGGTGGATAGGTGGTGGATAGGTCCTGCTGATTATCGCAGAACGAGGGAGTCCTATCAGGGATATTTGCCTCAATTAGTGCAGTCAGAACTGGTGCACTGGTGCGCGAAGTTCTGCATCAACGGCACATTGGCAATTCTCTCGGTTTCAAAGCACAGGGAGGAAGAACACAGCGAATAGAGATGCCGACTGTAGATGACAAACAGCGCAGATTGTTTGTTCATAAGTTACGTTACGCTCCTAATATATGACTTTGCCTGAATGGATATATGACCCTATTATTCCAAGATGATCCTGCACAATGTCAAGTGAGTAAAGAATGAATGAAACGTGACTAATCATCTGGTGCTGGATCTGCCTGAAGATTCTCCTCCTCTGTTTGTTCGTCCAGAACCTCCTCCCAATCCGCTTCTCCTGAAAGATGCAAAGGTCTGCCAAAAGCGTATGAGTGAGGATGAAGGATATAGACGAAGTCCTCAAGCTGAAAGACCCCAATCAGACTGTGCACACGGCTTAATGGTATAACACCCCAGTCATCTGTCAGCTGTGTCTTGATCATGCTCGAGTAGCTCATTTCAGTCTCAGTGGTATCGATAACACCGTAGAATTGTGCCACGGCGACAGTGAATGATGCGCGCTCGATGTGGATCTGTACAAAAGAGTGAGCTTTACAGTAAACAGGTTCTCCACGAGATCCAATGACCTGGTGATAAATTCAGGCTCATGTCATCACGAAGGGAAGTGAAGCGCACCTGCATCCTGCAACTGGACCTTGTAACTTGCTTTGAGCCTGCCTCCTGCCTTGCTGAACGAATTATGTGTCCATTCTTGAGGCGTATTTTCCCCCACCTTGTCCAGCTTGCTGCCATCTCTTCGAACTCGTCTTCTGATTTTGATACATTGAGATTGTTTGATGAACAAAACTCATGTAGTGCGACAACTTCCTTCTTCCACATCTCCTTATCAGGTCCTGTTACTCTGCGGTAAGGAAAAGATTCCCAGCGCGGAGCAATAAGAGCAGATGTAGTGCCTTCTTCGCCAAGATATTCAGCTCGAGATGAGCGAACAGCGAACTTCTTCTCAGGATAGCGGATATTAAGGACATTGAACTGTTCCCTTCGAATCATATTCTGTATCATGTTTTCAAAGTACAGTCGCTTCTGAGTGATCGACTCCTTTGCCTGTCCGATAACTCGCTCACAGGCAAACTGAGAACAGAGTATTAAAGGTCCATGATTTCGAGTGTTGAGACCTATGTGAGAAGTGGAATGGAAGTTCATGGTCGCCCGATCGATGTTGGAAGACTCTCCTCGGATGTAGATCTTCTCAAATCCTATAGCCCACTCTCCAAAGAAAGTCTCCATGTCCTTCACCTCGCTCTCGTGGAGTTCATATTGCCAAGCAAGTCGGAATCCTTGAATGAAGAGATCCCAGTTCTTGAGAACAGCTTCGTCTACTTGGAGGTGGACAAGGAGAGGAAGCGAGTACCAGTCAATGAACGCCCACCATTCGTGCATCTTATAGTGGGTATTTTGGGCTAGATTGATGGGGCGAGGAGCAGTAGCTGCAAATGCAGATGGGAGATCACACTTTGCTTCAGCCATCTTCTGACCGATCCAAGCTTGCTGATCTGCAGAAAGTCTCAGAGGTTCACGATCTGAATCCCGGCTCTTGGACTCGCCAATCCAAATTCGCCAGATAAGTCGCATAAGGTCCGCAAGAGTAAGATGAGATAAATCAAGTGGGTGAAAAGTAGCAACGTCAATGAAGGTAGGAAGACGAGAGCATTCAGATGGCCGTTTGATGCCCGTATCCTTGCTGATTTTCTTTCTCTGTGTGTCGTTAGGTGCGTGGCTAAGGCAGTGAAGAGTTTTGTAGTACTCCTTCGGTTTACGTTGAAGAGATTCGTCATAAGGGCTATACTGTACTGGCCGCCTTGAAGTTGTTGGAAGCGTCCCATCAGGATACCGGACTGTCCGCCATGTATAGTAATAAGTTCCAACGCCAAAAGCTCGTAGTTGACCATGAAGCCAACAAAATCGACAACCGCACTTCCCCTGATGTCCTGTACACCCATTGAATTTTGTAGAACCCAACATATCTCCAAGTAGTGCTAACAGCCATCCTCTCCAGAGAAACCATTCCTCCTTAAATCGGTCATAGAGCCAGTGTCCTATTGATGCTTTCGTCATCTCCTTGAAAAAGAGATAGAAGAAAGATGAGATATTGATTGGATTGTTAGGACCTGGTACGATGCAGAGGAGAAAGATATGCTCCTTAAGATAACGAGACTTTGGAGGATAGCAAGAGGCAGTGAGGATGAAGATCCAAGCGTTGCTGTCTGCACGCCGAAGCTGTAATGATGCGCCATCTGTTGAAGCATAAAAGGCTGTCTCGCGAGGATCTCGAAGGACATTCTGAGAGGATTTATGAAGGCTATGGAGAATTTGGCCATCGTACCAATCTCGATACTGCTTCTCCATCTTATCTACAACCTTTATGCTCTCATGAAGCAGCTTTCCGAAATCGCCAATCGACTTTGCAGTTTCTGGGTTGTCAAAGAGCTCGCGTAATCGTGGCAAGAAGCTCAGATATGCAAATTGCCGGCGAGGAAGCTGTCGATGAAGGAGTCGGGCTCCTGATTTCTTTGAGCGGACTGGCGTAAAGCGAGGTTCACCACAATGAGGGCAACTGTTTGTTGCAGGATCTTGGTATTCTCCTGTGAACCCCAGACAGGTATTCACACATTGATCACGCCACTCAGCACGGAGCCTTGTCAAGTCCTGAAGAAGCTTTTGTGCTTGGTAAAGGGACCCTATCCGAAATCCAAGTGCTTCTTCAAGGTTGACACGGTGTTCTTCGTATGACTTCTCTGTTGCCTTCGGTGAAATGATCCAGGCTCGAAGGTTTTTCAACGTCCAGTAATCCACATCAGAAAGAGGCTTTGGAGGTGACGGAGGGAGTTGTGGTTTGGGGCCAGGATTATGCCCATCGTCAGAGAAAAGAGAGAGAACATCGTCAGCTGAGAAACTAGAGGATGTCTCCTTTCTACATTGATATAATTGTCAGTCAATGGAGTGACAGTGAGCTGGGTACTCACGAATCGCTAGGATCATTGTCTGAACCATCATCTCCACCTCCATCAACACCCATATGCAGATCCTCTTCTGTCTCGTCGATTTCCGGTGTTTGCTCCGGACTCTTAGATGGACGCTTACTGAACTGTCCATCCAGATCCTCTTCAGTCTCCAAATCAGAATCTTGCCCATTATGTTCTACTGGATGTTGAAGTGCGCTATCATAAAGATATCCACTACTGGTTTTCGAGAGTTCAAGCTGCGATTGTTGTTGAAATAGAGGATTCATTTCAGGAGGACGGAACTGGAAAGAAAAAGCTGTCGTAGCACGTTCTGGTGAGCTAGAAACTAGTAAGTAACGCTACGAGACAAGGCATTGATTGCTCACAGAGTTGGGGACCGTGAGTTGGTATCAATTTGGAGTGATCCCTCCTCCATTTCCCTTCCGCCAGAGTCACCGTGTGTTTGAACATACGATCTTGAGCCAACAACTTTGTTGTGAGAAGTCCGACGCCATTTGTTAGGTAACTCATCTTCAGGAGAATCAGATGAACGCTTCTTCGTAGCTGAAGAGACCATTGCTGGTGGGTATTTGCGCTGATGATTGTAGAAAGTAGATTTTGGTACCCATCTCCTGGGATCCGTCAATGGGAGCAGGCTACATTTCCAGCAATTACATGTTTGACGAGGTGCAGCCATGCGATTTAGTTTCACAAGAGCAATGGTTGTTAGTTCGGAGCTCGTTGACGTACTAAGTTATCGCTCCACATTCACCAAGTTCTGAGTGTAACCTGCATTTTTTTTACTGTTGTCATTAAGATCTAATGGCCACCAATGGAAGATATGCTAGCACCTATGGCAGTTCGAATAGTTGGCGGCAACACAATGACCTAACAGCAACGGGAACAGTACAGCCGTTTAGTTTGGCCACAAGCAATGACGGTCAACCTCGATCTACTTCACATTTTGCTTTACCCTCGATGGATAATTCTTTTCCATTTCAAAATGAGCAGGCATTTACTTTACCTCCAGCCTTTTCGCCAAATGAGGCTACAAACTCAGGGAACGCAAATTCCAACAATATTGTTACTCAAAATTTTGAGCTGAAGATGGAAAACAGTGCTTTAAAACGGCGTGTGGAATCTCTTGAAGCTCAACTTATTGATTCAAAGAGCGAGATCATTTTGCTCAAGGCGGAAATCACTTCATTAAAGCACCCCGAAAGACAATTTTCTCGGGACACCACATACTTTGCACCATCTTCAGAAGTATCCCCAGTCCTGACGAAGAAAAAGGAAATCTTTGGTCCTGTCAGTCGCCGTTACACTCTATCAACTCTACCTCAACACTTGTCCTTCCTGCTCAATCCTAAATATTCTGCAACACCTCCCAAGACATGGGACCGAAACCGATTCCCTGCCAATGCAGATATTCCTTGGGACCGGCCTTCCCTAAAGTCAGAGAAAAAAGCAGGGCAATCTTTGCTTGCCCTTCGCTCCATCAAAGCTTGCATAAGGAAAGAAGACAGCGGAGCGAATGGGGGAACCACACGATATGTTGCGATTTCAGAAGACGACTGGCGGAGCATCAACTCCAGCGTTGACTGGATCAGATGCTCAATCTTCGATGAGACGTCCGCACTTGATGGTCAAGACAAAGAGCTGGTTTCTGCTGTTTGCCGTTACCTTGAAGAATCACACCCCAGTCTTCAGCTTTGTAATGGGGGTTGGATTTCACGAGCTATACTTCAGAATAAACTGGGCAATAAGGCAAAGAAAACGCCAAAGGTATATTATCCAACCATGCTTTCATACAGTTCTAAAGGGCCCATCCATAGAGAATGCTAGACAGGATTGAAGATGAAACAGAAGAGAACTTAGCGCCGAAGCCGTCCAAACTATTTCGTGCAAAGGCAAGCTTCTACTTTCGTCAGCATCGCATATTAATACACTTGACAGTTGCAACGCTTGAATGATACAACACCAACTCCATCAGACGACAATAGAAAGGGGAAAAAACGAATGCGTGATCAAGATAGAGATGCGGAGGAGATGGGTACAGTTGGCAAGAGAAGACGCATGGTGGGACATGCCGATAACACGGGTTAGTTTATATCTATTCAACTTATCTACAAGTTTTCTGAACATGAACACAGTTTCTGGATCCAATTCCATCTTTGACTTATCGAACATTGGTGATTATGACTAATTCCATAGAGGCTCACTGATTCTTTCCGGTAGAATTTCTTCAAGACCTCTTTGAAGAGAACAATCCGCATCGCGATCTGTTGCAAGCACTCCATTCTGCCCTGTCCATCACCGGCAACTTTCCTCCTCCTCAAATATTTGATCATAACATCACACCAACCATAGAACGTCTCATTGAAGTTGTCAGAGCAGATGTTGCAGCTTGGCGGCTTCAGACGACCGGACGTAGCTCTGAGCTCAGCGAGGAAGACGAGGACAATATTTTGACTGGCTTTGGACACAAACTGGATCCGGCCAACATCAACAAGCTGTGCGACTGGAAGGAGATAAGATGTGCTGACTCCATAGTTGAAATTTTCGAACTCATAGTATCCGGAATGAAGATAGAGTCCGGTTCACGCGATTGCAATTATCTATTTGTCACTGAGAAGCTCCACAAACTGGTGGAAGCAATTGTAGTTGGTTGGGTGGAGGGAAGAGGCAAAGGTCTGTTCGAATGGGTTTGTTTCTCCCAGGAATCCGTGCCATGAGAGGATAAAATTCTGAATGATGGGATAGGTTGGAGATACCAGTTGGAAAAAATGCAACCTTCCACCGCCAAGCGTTCCTATTATCATCGAAGAGACTGTCCCCAGCACCAGACGCTTCGTGATGGATACAACCAGTCGAGAACAAACTCCTCCACCAGCTCAAGAACTTACAGATCTAACTAGGCAGACTCCACCTCTCCATACACGGCCTCAAAGGGGACAGTTAACTCCATCAAGTCCAGCTCCTAGCCCTGATAGCGTCAAAGCAAGCGACACTGCCAACAGGAACATAATTCATCCTCCTTATCCACGCCGTGCACTAGTTCCAACTCGGACCACCTTTCATACGGACTTGACTACGGTAAATCCTTCCGATGGTGCAGTATTGCGACGAGGACGAGGACATAAAGAGGCCGGGGTGGGAAAGGGAAAAGAAAAAGAAAAAGAGAAGAAGCGCACGGCAGGAGAGACTGAAGAAGTACAGGTGGATGTTTTGTGGAGGTGGAAAGATGAAAAGGGCGAAGACCTTGAGAGCAAGAATAAAGCATGGGGAGCATCTGAGAAGGAACTGACCAACAGATATAGGTATACCATAAGCGATTGTAGGACTGTGCTCATGGTAAGACGTTTACATTGCACTTTCTACTTCACGTTGATGCAAACCTGGAATACTCAGGATTTTGGCCTTCCTACAAATGGAAAGAAGGCGGAACTGGTCCAGCGAATACTACGACATCAAGCCGAGGTTCAAAGAAGTGAGTGAGGTGAAGATTGCGTTGACAGTTAAAGGCTCCTTTTTCGGAGATGAACAGTTTGTACATTCATGAAAAGTATTCAGTTAGATTTACCTTCCGCTGTGACGCTTCTCAACGCTGTTTCAAAATGAATTGGCTACAGTTTAACAAAGTAATACACCTTTAAAAGGAGTCCAGGATGCAGTTGCTCAGAGGTCATGAAGCTCATATGAAGGGTCTCCTTCGATGCCATGAGGCATGGATATGTGTGGACGTTCAAACACGTTGCAGGTCTACTATCACAACATCAATCCCTGACAATGCGGCAGCTTTGCTTTGTCAATCGCAAAAGTGAACCATCAAGATTCCAAAGACACTGAAAATCATCGGACTAAATGAAGGCGAGGACTCTGAAAGCTGACTGAAAGAACGTGTAAGGTTATTTACTCGAACAGCATCTGCACTACTTCACCCACTCCATTCCCTCTTTCATCCCACAGTCTACACAAAGGATCGTGTTGAAATGCTCGGTTGGTAGGAAACTGTGGGAACTGTCTTAGATTTCTCCATATGTCTACGAACGGAGGAGGCGACGAAAGAGGGAACGGTGTGTCGGTGCACAGAACATTCAGATGGCGAGCTCCTGTTTTACTAATGCAAAAGCGGAAGATCCATTGCAAACCCTTGGGGCATCAGAAAGCGGCCACAGCAAAGAATAGGTGCACACCTTTAGTTCAATATCTCAATTCTTCCTTCCATTCTTCAAGATTGCTCGCAGTTCGACCAGCCATCTGTCGCTGGTAAGAAAAGTTGAATGATTGCAGTGCCGAAGCATGGTGCAGCTCAGACATACCAACCTCTCACCTATGGCCGAAGTGTGCGAAGATATAGGCCACCTCATTTTCGGGCATGAATGGCGCAAAGGACGACGGTGGTAAGACAGGTCGTCGAGTTCGTTCTTACCGCTGTTTCGGCACGCAGTCACGTCCATCTTTCACATCTTACATCTCCTTTTTGCCACTCTGCAACCACATTGTATAGCACTTCGAAAAGCACTCAATCAACCTTGCAATTCCCTCCCACTAGTTCATAACCTATCCTGCACCTATCCCGCACCCTCCGAACCTTCAAAGCACCACATCACCACCTAACTAGCCGAACGACTCTTTCCAGGGACTCAGCGCTCAGCATTCCTTCTCAATAAGAATGTTTGATCATGCGATTGGCCTTATTGGTAGCCATTGTTGCTGACATCTAAATAAGCTGTATTCAACCGGAAAACATTTATTTCACAACTTTCAATTTTCCACTGAAGTAGCTCCCCTGGCAGAGTTGAGGGACTGTCGATATTCCAAGACCTTCTTCACCTGTGGCATTTGGAGCATCTTATTATGCCACATTGTGACGTTCTGAAATTGAGTGTCAACATCGTTCACTACTTTGTCCATATAAAGCGGCTGTAAAGTGTGAGGTTGGCACAAATTGCAGGGATAAAGAGAATGACGTACCAAATGATTCCAAAGAAGGAACGAGAGGTCTGCGACTGTGCATTTGGACCCCACCAGCCATTCCCGGTTCGCTAAAATCCCATCCAACACACCAAGGACACGGCGGATCTCGTTCTTGTAGCGCTCTTCAGCAGAGGCAATCTTTTCCTGGTGCAAATGCTTGAACCAAACCCATTGTCCAAAGCTAGTCCAGAAGCATTAGATTGTTCCACGATTGACGAGGGAAGCCTGACTATGGCCCTTGCCCACTCGCTTGGAAGAACAGATATTGATTCTGAATCGCCTTTTCTTCTGGCGTCGAAGCTGAAATCTTGTGCTCTTTATCGTATCTGCGAGAAATTAGACCATTCCTACGCGCTGATGGAAAGAGAACCTGTCGATGAGGTAGAGAACGATAGCATTCGATTCCCATAACTGAAAGTCGCCATTTTTATGATCTATGATAGCGGGCACTCGACCATTTGGGTTGATGTTCGTGAACTCCGGCACCTTATGCTCTCCTTCACCTTCTCATCAGCCGAGCGTTTGGAGCATTAAGTGGAACTCAAACCTTTTTCGAATACAAGGAATTTGTGTTCGTAGCTGAGTCCCAAGCATTCGAGCACGATAGCTACCTTCCACGGCTTTCATGGTTCGAAATGAGTAACAGGAAACAGGAACGGCGGATTGCCCATACATTTGGTCCATTAGTGTGGGAATACAGAGTGATGTCTTTGGACGACATTGTTGGTGATAGTTTTAGAAATGCTGACAATGTTGATGGGCGACGGGGACGACTGCTACAGCACTCTCTTTTAAATGTCACGCATATTTGTTTTGAGCCAGGTTGCTGCTTCTTGGTCAAAACAATGATTACTGAGCAGGAAGAAATGTGGAGGCAGGATACAGTCCCCGAAAGGAGAGTCGACAGATGGTGTCCTTCACCCGCCGGTTCCACGACTGCAACACTGACCGAAGAAGAAGACCGAAGCTTGCGCGGACAATGCAGCCTTGAGCCAGTTGAGCAATCGCTGGCTCAGCTTTCAAAATGCTTAGTCAAGGAATCCAGGCCAAGCCTCCACATCAGCCCTCATTATCATGAACAGGGGAATTAGAGGAAGATTTGGCATCCACAGGCGACATTACTCTCCCGACAGAGAGGAAAAAAGGAGGAACAGAGAAAGGTGCATGTTCGTGCGCTTCATTCAGCTATACTCCGCCTTTGTCCGCCGCTGCTCATCTAATGCTTATCAGGGACTCCTCTGCGGACGAAATTTAGAGGCGTTGGCGTCAAGCCTCTCTGAATAGAAATGAAACGATGAAGAGCCTAATAACGTTTCCATCCCAAATTCCCTTTGGGCGGAGTACTTCCTTTGCTTCTCAGGCTGGTTTTGTATCCAACATTGTGACATTCCTTGCAGTCAGTTGACTTGGCGGAAGGATATAGCAAGCTGTACTGGGCTGGCTTCTCAGATGAATTTTGAGACAGAGGACAGCAGAATGAATAATTCCGCCGGTTTTTATCTGCGAACATGGCTACCTTGGCAAACGAGGGCACTCACTCTCATTCCATCTCCTTTATCACAAATTCGATGGGCGTCACTGTCATCCCGTCCAGCATGACTCGTTCTCCAATTTGAAATTTCGACTGATCTTGTGAATACGGCGTATACGGAAAGGTTAAGGTTAGAAATGCGGGAGTGCTGGATGCGAGTTGAGACTGGGAACAAGTCTGAATTTACATAGCTGTATGATAGGCCTTATATAAACATGAAATACCAATGATACCATAAACGAAAAGAGAAGATGCAAGACAGTAAAGTAACAATAAGAAGAGACGAAATAGTGGAACGAGAACAGATACTAACAATCATTACAGGATCACCTAATGCGTGACCCGAATGTCGCAATGGAGGAAGAATGATGGGGAGGGAAGGGGTGTTGGATGGACGGGGAATTCCCCAAAGTAGTCTCGAAGACGTCGAGGGGAACCATGACTCTTAGCAGCAGAGTCATCGTATCCACATTGTGCCGGTGACTCTTGTCGCTGATGCTACATGTACTATGTTCCGAGAAGAAGGCTCGGAGAAGCGATAGCGAGAAGTGGTAGCGACAATACTGGCGACATTACTATACAGGGTGACTCCTGTGGATTAGGTGTGTACTCTGCTTATGGCTCATGAATCGTGTTACCTTTTTCAGAGTCTTCTCTTTTTGCTTCCTCTCACGCTGTCGACATTGACAGCTCTGAGTTGTCCAACGTAAACTACAGTATCTCGATATCTTAATTCTACACCTAGCCGTCAAGACAAGAAACTCAGGATCTTCGTCCGCAGCTACATCTCCCTCATCTTTTTATGCCACGCACAGTTGTGGGTCTTCTACAGGCTGACATGGGCTTCATGTGTAGTCAGTAGTTGAAATTACTCTTAGAAATATAAAAAAGTACTATCGCGTCCTAAACGACGAATGATACATTCCCTCTAGCTATTCTTGTTTCGATAAAATGTTCTCAAGCACACTCCATATTCAATTCATTTCAGCTTTGTAGCGTTCCTCAGCAGAAGGAAGTCGTTCCAGTGTAGAGCTTTAAATATCACTGCTTGAACCTAGCTGGGCTATGATGAGCTTGGAAGTATCTCCCAAAGAGTATTGGCGTACTAGGGAGCTTGTCCTGTTGCCGGAAAAAGGAGGTACTGCAGCTCACGGCCTTTCCTTGGGGAGTAGAAGCAGATATTTTTCTTGTGGTGTCGTCACTTTTTGAGGGTTGGATACCGAGTCAGTGGATCGATCCAACAACAGTCTTATCTACGAGTAAAAATGATAGCTGCTGATTCCCAGATCGTGAAGTCATTTTTCCGTTGTCAACAAGCGTAGGCGCTTTGCCATTGGGATCGATTTTGGCATATTCTGGACTTTTATGCTCGCCTTTCCTCTCCCACATCAGCGAGAGCTTGTCCCGATGCAAACAAAGCCTACACTTACTGATGGACAAGTCCAGCTATCCATGCTCGTATTCGAGCCCTAGGATTTCAAGTACGAGATCAACTTTCCATGACTGTTCCAGGCGTGTCAATGATGCTCATAACTGGATAAAGGAGGACGCACATTATGTGCTCCAAGTGTGTAAAGGGTGAACTGCGTCACGACCTGGTACTCAGGCGGATGTTGATGTTGATGAGAATCAAGGGTCGTTAACCTTGGGCAGAGAATAGATGCAGAGAGACTAGTATTTATAGCCTTTAATTCCTGCCTCCTGTCGTGTGTGAACGGCAAAAGCAGTCTAGCTTGCCTGTGCTTGAGAAACACTCTACTATTACGCATTGGAAGTGCTTGCGACACGACAAGCTACGGCGATAAGCATCATATCGGGAGAGTTGAGAGCTGCCACGCCGAGATAACCAAACAGGTCACTGTCGATAGCCTGCTTAGCGCGCAGAGTTGACTTGCTGAATAGCACGGCGCCATCGATCGGAGTATTGAGACACTGCTGCATCTGCACAAGAACCATCAGTTCGGGTTATTGTTCATCAAATCAGCAACGGTTCATACTGGTCTGTGCACTGTGCCGAAATGTAAGACTGATCACGATTATTGGTAGCAGAACTATGACCGTGCGAGGTGATCTTCCGGTTCCTACTGAAATCCTTGTCCTCATCCTGGAGCTGCTGTGGAGCATTCTGCGTGTCAATGACGAGCGGCCAACCGCCGCATCGAAAAGCATTTCTCCGTTAATGTTGGTTTGCAAGAGATGGAAGCCGATCGTCTCTGGCATCCTTTGGTCAGAGCTCTACATCCTTGATGACGACTACTTCGACTGGCTTGGGCAGGAAGACGATGGACGCTTTATTCAC
Source organism: Atractiella rhizophila (assembly GCA_021432655.1). Classification (NCBI taxonomy): domain Eukaryota; kingdom Fungi; phylum Basidiomycota; class Atractiellomycetes; order Atractiellales; family Hoehnelomycetaceae; genus Atractiella; species Atractiella rhizophila. The sequence goes on from MU271421.1 coordinate 38,540, forward strand.
ACGACCCGGGTGACCATCAAGTTTGCGCCATGGCAGCTTCAAGCACGAAGTCTAGAATCAGCCCACCGATTCTCAGAATCTACCAATGCACTTCTTTCAAAGACTCGCAACCTCGAACACCTAGAAATCAGTTTCCCATCAGGATCTCCGGGTTTACTTTTGTGGAATGTACTTCCCAGACTGAGGGTGCTTATTTTACGCGGCCCACTCGCATTGAAATGGCTTTCTAGGACCTCACTAGGAGGGGTGGAACATCTAACAGAACTGAAATTGGTCAACGTGGCGCATTTGGAGGAGTTTGCTTTCACAGAATGCTCCTCTCTACGAACACTGGAGTTGCGACATTGCCGCCAAAAGGAGGATGCAGGACCTTTGCAGCTTCCCGTCTCTCTCAACAGCTTTTATTTTCACTCGGATGAGGATCTAGATGTCAATACCATCCAGAGCCTGACTTCCATCTCCTCATCACTGAAAGTCTTGCAGCTATGGGGCACCGTTTTTCAAGAGAAAGTTGGCCCCACTATCCGGTTGCCATCATTTCCAGCACTTGAGCGACTATCACTCCTCCCCATGTTTCATCGAATCGGCGCTCTCGATTTGTTTGACCTTGCTCCGTTGATATCCCAGTCCCTCCAACTTCGAGAGCTCGAACTCTGTGGTGTATCCATGATCACAGCCACTTTTGGCACCTTCTTTCCTCATTTGGAGCTGCTCTCGATACAGAACGGCTATATCCATCCAGATCTATGCCTCCCTTACTTCCGTCAGACCCTGAACTCGCTTTCACGTTTAACTTTGGAGTTTAGCTTAGTGTCCAACATTCCCGCATGGGAGGCCAATCTCGGTATTCTGCTTACTCCTAGCCTCGTCATTCTCCGCATAGATACATCTGACTTCAGAAATTTCTGGAAATGTGACGACGCGATCAAAGCCATCAATCGGTGCACTTCACTTCGTTTGCTGTATCTCGATGTCGGCATGCAAGACTGCCACCAACTTTTCGCTCAACTCACAATTCCACTCACCTTTCTCATGGCCTCTCTATTAGATCACGAGATGGACACTTTACTAGAGGATCTATGGGCGTCCATCCAGAGAGGAGGACTGCGCGGATTGAAAAGAGCGCGAGTATCTGTGGGGGGCCGGATCTTAGGCCGCGAGGATTTAGAAGATGGCCCAGAAGGACTGAAGAAATGGATGGTGGACAACGAAGTGCAATTTGATCAGACCCTTGCCGAGCTACCTCTGACCAAATTCCACAGATGGGCTCAGAATGTGATGCTCAATCTCTAGTCCACCCTTAGTGGCTTCATCTGCTTCCGTGGATCTTGTTTCTTGCATGATCGAGGTTTGTGTTGTGTGGCACCATGGCACTCAGTGGATATGGATTGAAATCTAGGCAATGGATTGCGTAAACCATTTCGTGTTAGATTTGGGAACTCTTGCATACGTCCATGAACGCAACCATAAGACTTATCATCGAAATGAAACAGATGAACGTAAGGCCGATTTAAAGAATTGGACAAGACAGTTATAGGTGATACAGTGAGACAGACGAATGAACCACAACGAACCGAATGCATGCACTGCACTGCATGGACCCTTCGAACAAGTTTTTGAGATACGGGAGATGAACATAATATGTGGTTACTCCAAGTAGAATATTTGGAAGATGCAAAATCAATCTGGGCTAAAGGAGAACAAAATGTTAACTCAAAAGCCTTCGAATGCGTCCCTATCCATCTAGATCAGGCACCATACAACAGAAGTGATATCGTAGACTCACCCATGTTTAGACCTCCCAGTCCACACTCCATAAGAGGAGGTATCAGCCTCATCGTATCTGTCGAAGTGTTCCTCCTTCTCGCTCGGTCTCCAAGGAACTGGCAATTCCTTCCTCCATAACGCGTTCCAATCGACCTCGTTGAACCAAGGGTGATCGAACACGTCCTGCCATCCTCCGGACAAGTTCCCGAGTCGCTTGGTACAATCCGGTTCCAACAAACGCGTCACGATGGAGATTGAGAGGGGGGTAAAGTGGTGTGTGAACTGGAGTTTGCATGCCAGAATCTTCTCGTACAATCGGATGGGGTTGCTGTTCGCAATTGTGGTCAGTTAGTAAATAAAAGTGGAGAATGAAGGAGGGAAGGACTTACTTGTCTCCGGTGTGGAATGGAGGGTAGCCGGCGATCATTTCGAAGATAGACTAGTATTTATAGCCTTTAATTCCTGCCTCCTGTCGTGTGTGAACGGCAAAAGCAGTCTAGCTTGCCTGTGCTTGAGAAACACTCTACTATTACGCATTGGAAGTGCTTGCGACACGACAAGCTACGGCGATAAGCATCATATCGGGAGAGTTGAGAGCTGCCACGCCGAGATAACCAAACAGGTCACTGTCGATAGCCTGCTTAGCGCGCAGAGTTGACTTGCTGAATAGCACGGCGCCATCGATCGGAGTATTGAGACACTGCTGCATCTGCACAAGAACCATCAGTTCGGGTTATTGTTCATCAAATCAGCAACGGTTCATACTGGTCTGTGCACTGTGCCGAAATGTAAGACTGATCACGATTATTGGTAGCAGAACTATGACCGTGCGAGGTGATCTTCCGGTTCCTACTGAAATCCTTGTCCTCATCCTGGAGCTGCTGTGGAGCATTCTGCGTGTCAATGACGAGCGGCCAACCGCCGCATCGAAAAGCATTTCTCCGTTAATGTTGGTTTGCAAGAGATGGAAGCCGATCGTCTCTGGCATCCTTTGGTCAGAGCTCTACATCCTTGATGACGACTACTTCGACTGGCTTGGGCAGGAAGACGATGGACGCTTTATTCACACGACCCGGGTGACCATCAAGTTTGCGCCATGGCAGCTTCAAGCACGAAGTCTAGAATCAGCCCACCGATTCTCAGAATCTACCAATGCACTTCTTTCAAAGACTCGCAACCTCGAACACCTAGAAATCAGTTTCCCATCAGGATCTCCGGGTTTACTTTTGTGGAATGTACTTCCCAGACTGAGGGTGCTTATTTTACGCGGCCCACTCGCATTGAAATGGCTTTCTAGGACCTCACTAGGAGGGGTGGAACATCTAACAGAACTGAAATTGGTCAACGTGGCGCATTTGGAGGAGTTTGCTTTCACAGAATGCTCCTCTCTACGAACACTGGAGTTGCGACATTGCCGCCAAAAGGAGGATGCAGGACCTTTGCAGCTTCCCGTCTCTCTCAACAGCTTTTATTTTCACTCGGATGAGGATCTAGATGTCAATACCATCCAGAGCCTGACTTCCATCTCCTCATCACTGAAAGTCTTGCAGCTATGGGGCACCGTTTTTCAAGAGAAAGTTGGCCCCACTATCCGGTTGCCATCATTTCCAGCACTTGAGCGACTATCACTCCTCCCCATGTTTCATCGAATCGGCGCTCTCGATTTGTTTGACCTTGCTCCGTTGATATCCCAGTCCCTCCAACTTCGAGAGCTCGAACTCTGTGGTGTATCCATGATCACAGCCACTTTTGGCACCTTCTTTCCTCATTTGGAGCTGCTCTCGATACAGAACGGCTATATCCATCCAGATCTATGCCTCCCTTACTTCCGTCAGACCCTGAACTCGCTTTCACGTTTAACTTTGGAGTTTAGCTTAGTGTCCAACATTCCCGCATGGGAGGCCAATCTCGGTATTCTGCTTACTCCTAGCCTCGTCATTCTCCGCATAGATACATCTGACTTCAGAAATTTCTGGAAATGTGACGACGCGATCAAAGCCATCAATCGGTGCACTTCACTTCGTTTGCTGTATCTCGATGTCGGCATGCAAGACTGCCACCAACTTTTCGCTCAACTCACAATTCCACTCACCTTTCTCATGGCCTCTCTATTAGATCACGAGATGGACACTTTACTAGAGGATCTATGGGCGTCCATCCAGAGAGGAGGACTGCGCGGATTGAAAAGAGCGCGAGTATCTGTGGGGGGCCGGATCTTAGGCCGCGAGGATTTAGAAGATGGCCCAGAAGGACTGAAGAAATGGATGGTGGACAACGAAGTGCAATTTGATCAGACCCTTGCCGAGCTACCTCTGACCAAATTCCACAGATGGGCTCAGAATGTGATGCTCAATCTCTAGTCCACCCTTAGTGGCTTCATCTGCTTCCGTGGATCTTGTTTCTTGCATGATCGAGGTTTGTGTTGTGTGGCACCATGGCACTCAGTGGATATGGATTGAAATCTAGGCAATGGATTGCGTAAACCATTTCGTGTTAGATTTGGGAACTCTTGCATACGTCCATGAACGCAACCATAAGACTTATCATCGAAATGAAACAGATGAACGTAAGGCCGATTTAAAGAATTGGACAAGACAGTTATAGGTGATACAGTGAGACAGACGAATGAACCACAACGAACCGAATGCATGCACTGCACTGCATGGACCCTTCGAACAAGTTTTTGAGATACGGGAGATGAACATAATATGTGGTTACTCCAAGTAGAATATTTGGAAGATGCAAAATCAATCTGGGCTAAAGGAGAACAAAATGTTAACTCAAAAGCCTTCGAATGCGTCCCTATCCATCTAGATCAGGCACCATACAACAGAAGTGATATCGTAGACTCACCCATGTTTAGACCTCCCAGTCCACACTCCATAAGAGGAGGTATCAGCCTCATCGTATCTGTCGAAGTGTTCCTCCTTCTCGCTCGGTCTCCAAGGAACTGGCAATTCCTTCCTCCATAACGCGTTCCAATCGACCTCGTTGAACCAAGGGTGATCGAACACGTCCTGCCATCCTCCGGACAAGTTCCCGAGTCGCTTGGTACAATCCGGTTCCAACAAACGCGTCACGATGGAGATTGAGAGGGGGGTAAAGTGGTGTGTGAACTGGAGTTTGCATGCCAGAATCTTCTCGTACAATCGGATGGGGTTGCTGTTCGCAATTGTGGTCAGTTAGTAAATAAAAGTGGAGAATGAAGGAGGGAAGGACTTACTTGTCTCCGGTGTGGAATGGAGGGTAGCCGGCGATCATTTCGAAGATGAGAACGCCAAGCGACCACATGTCTACCGACTTGTTGTACCTCACACCTCGTACACTGTCCCACAACCAAACCAACTCGTCAGTCATCTATTGATCGAGAGACGGGAGAGAGACGAACATTTCGGGTGCCAAATAGTCCGGCGTTCCACAGAGGGTCCATGTATCCACCTCCACCTCTTTGGCGAATCCAAAATCCGTAATCTTCACATGTCCCGCATTATCTATTCCTCTCATCAATTCCATCCCACAATGAATAGGGTGAACGAACCTATGAGGATGTTTTCGGGTTTCAAATCCCTATAAACGATTCCCAAACCATGTAAGAAGTCCAGCCCAGCAGCCACTTCCGCCGCATAAAACTTGGCCACTGCGTCCGGAAACCTATGGCTCCTCCTGATCAAACCGAAGAGTTCGCCTCCACCGACCCAATCGAGGACCATAAAGACTCTCTCGTCGTCCTGGAGGGTTCCCCAGAGTGTGACAAAGAAAGGATGTCCGCGAGTTCCCTCCGGTCTCCTCCTGTTCAAAGGGTGGGACGCAGTGCTCCTAAACTGTCCATCTCCTCCATTCCCGGAAGAGGAGGAGGAAGACGAAGCGGGAGTAGAGATGAGCGCGAGGACCCTTCGTTCTGATCGGGTGTGAGCCACTTGTTTAAGAGCGACCACTTTGTCCTTATTTAAGACCTTGATCGCATAGGCAAGCCCGTTCGTGGCGCTCGCAGCGAGGTGGACGCGTCCAAAGGTCCCTGTTCCAACGGTACGTTTGAGGTGGAAGTCACGACGGATGTCGTATTTGTGCGTTGCCGGAGTGCGGAGCGAAGTTGTAGTTGCCGCTGGGGTCGAAGGGGATTGAGCGGTGGAAATGGCGACTGGCGACGGTGTGGGATAGGCGTTGTAGGTGGGATAGGAAGAGGTATGGTGGTGCGAGATCGGGTGTTTGGATTTGAAAGGAGGGATAGGACCTGGGACGAGAGTCTTGAGGTTGGTCGTGTCTTGACCGTTTTGAGAGCCGTTCTCATGTCCGTTACTGGACTCATACGAAGGATAGGCAAGTCCGGAAGGCACCTGCTGAGGCTGAGTAGAAGACTGGACTTGAGAATGCGTGTAATGGTGATGATCCTTATTTAAGACCTTGATCGCATAGGCAAGCCCGTTCGTGGCGCTCGCAGCGAGGTGGACGCGTCCAAAGGTCCCTGTTCCAACGGTACGTTTGAGGTGGAAGTCACGACGGATGTCGTATTTGTGCGTTGGCGGAGTGCGGAGCGAAGTTGTAGTTGCCGCTGGGGTCGAAGGGGATTGAGCGGTGGAAATGGCGACTGGCGACGGTGTGGGATAGGCGTTGTAGGTGGGATAGGAAGAGGTATGGTGGTGCGAGATCGGGTGTTTGGATTTGAAAGGGGGGATAGGACCTGGGACGAGAGTCTTGAGGTTGGTCGTGTCTTGACCGTTTTGAGAGCCGTTCTCATGTCCGTTACTGGACTCATACGAAGGATAGGCAAGTCCGGAAGGCACTTGCTGAGGCTGAGTAGAAGCCTGGACTTGAGAATGCGTGTAATGGTGATGAGGTTCCCTATCGAGTGCGACGTGTTGTAGGGTGAGATCTCCATCTTCAAATGTACCATCGTCGCTGGTGTCCATCATGATATCCTTGGCGCCAATTCCGACTTTGTGCGGCTTCCCATCCCTAGCCAACCCCGGAGTGGGATATCCTCCAACGCCTCCGTGCACAGAGAGGACGACTTCGGAGGACTTGTCCGTGTTCGAGGAACGTGAGGAGTCCCGCGAGTGTTGCGTCCCCTTCTTCCCTGGACGCCGGAACTTGTTGGTTGCGTTGGAGAGGAAGTTGGGCGTGTGTGGACGGGACATTGATCTTCTTTTGGCGACTATCGCTGCTGGTGGTAACGGCGGGAGTGGCGGTGGTTGATGTGATCTGGAAGGAGGGCTGTTGGAGGAGAGGTTCGAATTGGACTTGAGACGACGGATAAAGGACATGTCAGTATGGTGCTATATTTTGGTGATAATTATGGGTAGAATGGAATTTTGATGATTTGTCGAGGGAGTACAGAAGAAAGGGACAAGTGGTGTGAATGGGGAGGACGAAGGAAGAAGGAAGAAAGCTGACCTTTATATCTGGCACTCGCTAGCCCAAAGTGTAAAGCTACAAGGCCCAAGGGTTCTTTTAAGTGATGCTCAGCGCTAGGGAGAGATAAGAATATTGGGGATATGTTTGCCAGATGCAAGTTGGAATGAAAGAAAGGGACAACAATGGGATCTCCCATCTCCTACCCACGTGACAACTCTATTCACCCTTCCCAAATCAACAAGCCAAACAATATTTACTTTTAACTTCAAAGTTTGAACCTTATCAAAGTCATTTAGCAATTCATTTTACTATTGTCATTGTCACACTATTCAGAGCAGGAGAATGGAGGCACTCACGAGGAAGCCACAGAAGGATGGAACGACCCACTACTTTCACGGCCACCGTCGCTACTCCTTTATAACCCATGACGTGGATGAACTGACAGAGCTGCGAGCTCGAGAAAGGACGTTCGATGGTGGACCTTTTCCTCCTATTGTATATATAAGGAAGTATATTGAGGTATGGAATGATCAGGGGCATACATCCGAACAGCCCTCGGAAACATCACATATGCGCTCGTGATTCTCAAAATATTCTCTCCCTCCTTCGCACCAAGTACGTCACCTCCAAAGCAGAACATAAAAGCACACTGAAACAAAATCCCTAGTCGGAATATGCTACATCTGCATAGCCGCCATCCTCCTCCTCATCTCCCTCCACCGGCGTTCTCACTCCAACCACGACCTCGCAGACGTTTACAAGCCCAAGCCCGCTCCTCAGGAGGCGAAAGCAGCTGGAGGTGGAACGGGAGGAATGATTTGGGGTCGTGCTTTTCGAACCAGCGGAGTGTCCGTCGTTATCCTCAGTGGGGTCGTCACGGCGCTCGAGGTCGCTCTGTTGGTGTTGCTCTGGAGGATTGGTGATGATTGAAGTGGTAACTGGAGGTGAAGGTGAAGGTGAGCGCTAGATCTTCTTTTACTGGTAGATCGAGGAAGGAAGCGTCTGTAACGGTTATTGAATGACGTACTGAGGGTCGACCCTGTGGGTCACTCTGCAGCGCACTCGAGCAGCAGCTTCCAGTTTATGTGCTCTGTGCTCCGCCCTCTCCCAACTCCTACCAGCAAGGGGAAGTCGGAGCGAGCCCGTAAACGCTTCTGTCTCAGAGTTTTTCTTATTTCCTAATCATCTCTTTGTTATGTTAGGACGCTAACGTAGCTGATCCCATGTCTGTGCATGTAGAATCTGTGTATTACATTGAACTCGTCTTTTCCTTCGTTAGCGACGCAAGACGAACCGTTAAAGTCCATTATCTAGCGTTTCTTCATCAATGCAACCGTGCGTATATGCCTGATGTCAATGAATACGGGACTGACGCGTCGGGCTGCTCTAGCCTTGAAAGGCATCAATGGTTAACAACTACCCAAAGGTCTAATAAAGAGGCTTGGTGCGAATAGCCTCGCTATGGAACACCTCACTGTCACTATTGTTCGAGCAATATTTGCGCAAATGAAATGCAGTCATTGGACGTAGTGCCTCATACCGAAAAGACATTCTGTAGACATTCAAGTGATTGCGTCCTATCCCATCTTAGTTGATTCTGGATCGGTTCGTGCAGCAGTGGCCATATTTATTTTCCATTTCACAGTACTATTCCCATACATCAACGAAGGAGTTGGTGGGCATCTACCAAGGAAGGATCTTGTCCTCCGTGTCGACGGCATAAAACTTGTTCGCCGTTTGAGGAGTGACTTGATTAATGATGGCGAGGGAATCCTTGACGCTCATATCTGCGGTGTAAGAGGGCTGTAACGATATGTCCATGTTAACATTGCTCACGAGTATATTGAGGTATGGAATGATCAGGGGCATACATCCGAACAGCGCTCGGAAACATCACATATGCACTCGTGATCCTCAAAATATTCTCTCCCTCCTTCGCACCAAGTACGTCACCTCCAAAGCAGAACATAAAAAGCACACTGAAGGAAATCGCTAGTCGGAATATGCTACATCTGCATAGCCGCTATCCTCCTCCTCATCTCCCTCCACCGGCGTTCTCACTCCAACCACGACCTCGCAGACGTTTACAAGCCCAAACCCGCTCCTCAAGAGGCGAAAGCAGCCGGAGGTGGAACGGGAGGAATGATTTGGGGTCGTGCTTTTCGAACCAGTGGAGTGTCCGTCGTCATCCTCAGTGGGGTTGTCACGGCGCTCGAGGTCGCTCTTTTGGTGTTGCTCTGGAGGATTGGCGATGATTGAATTGGTGATTGCCTGTGCCGGTGAAGGTGAGTGCTAGACCTTCGTTTATTGTAGAGCAAGGGAGGAGGTGTCTCTAACGGTTATAGAGTGACGCACTGAGTGTCGACCCTATGCGTCACTCTGCATCGAAGTTGAGCAGCCAGTTTATGTGCTCGGTGCTTCTGCCTCTCCCACCTCCTACAGGCAAGGGATAGTTGGAGCGAGGCCGTAAACGCTTCTGTCCAGAGTTTTCTTGTTTTTCAATTCGATCTCGTGGTTATGTTAGGACCCTGGCGTAGCTGATCCCATTTGTATGCATATAGAATCTGTGTATTACATGGGACTTGTCTTGTCCCTCGTTAGTAACGCAATACGAACCGTTGAAGTCCATTATATAGCGTTTCTTCATCACTTAGAATGCAACAGTGCGTATCTGCTTAATGTCCATGAATACGGGACTGATGCATGGGACTGCTCTAGCCTTGAAAGGCATCGATGATTGACAGCTACCCAAAGGTGCAAAAGTGGCTTGGTGCACGAATAGCCTCCTATTGAACAACTCACTGTCACTTATGTTCCGGCAATATTGGCGCAAATGAAATGTCATGTCACTTAACGTCGTGCCTAAGACATTCTGTAGACATACAAGTGATTTACGCCCTCTTCCAACAGTTGATTCTGGGTCAGTTCGTGCAACATTGGCGATATTCATTTTCCATCTCACAGTACTATTCCGATACATCAACGAAGGAGTCAGTGGGCATCTACCAAGGAAGGGTCTTGTCCTCCGTGTCAACAGCATAAAACTTGTTCGCCGTTTGAGGAGTGACTTGATTAATGATTGCGAGGGAATCCTTGACGCTCATATCTGCGGTGTAAGAGGGCTGTAACGATGTGTTTATGTCAACATCGCTCTCGGGGATGAAAGACTGGACGAACCTCGACTTTATTATCATCCGGTCCCACTTTACCCATATCAGTCTTCACCCATCCTGGATGCAGCTGCACGAGTATTTTTAGGAATAAGTCCAAAGGGGAACTATGAGCAAGCTTACAGCTATAAAAGAGAATCCTTCGTGTCTAAGATTTGCGTCAAATTTCCTCGTCGCCATGTTTAGGGCTATAATCCGAGCCATTCTTTCGTTAGCCAGCTGAATTGGGAGGGACAGATTGTGAACGACGTACCAGCTTTCGAAACGCTATATGCTCCCCATATGCCGCTGTTCGGCCACATGAGGTCTTTCAGATTATCGACATGAGCGATAGAGCCAGCAAAGGTGCTTATGTTGACTACTTTGCGTTCGGATCCCTTCTTTAGCAAAGGCAGGAAAGCTTTGGTCGCCTGTATGGTACCTACGACATTGATGCGGAACTACATAAATGCTCAGAAATAATTGGGAGTAACGTCATTAAGGGAATGTTGCGCACAGACTCGGCAAACATGTCGATAGGTATATCGATGAATGCTGTAGGTTCTCCTTTCTCCAGCATCACTCCGGCGTTGTTGATGAGGACATCGATTCTATCAGTCTTGCTAGCGACTTCAGCTGCGGCGTCCTGTAATAACACATATTGTGGCGTCACGCAGGGTCGTCAACAACCAAAGGGAACGTGAGAAGCAAGTATCCCTCCTTACATTGATGGATGCCGGATCCGTTATCTCTCCAACAACTACATGGCTATTGGGACCAACTAAAGCAAGCAACTCCTTGGAAGGTTGTCGAGCAATAGCGAAGACTGTGTTGTTTGGGTCCTTCGAAAGTTGCTTTATCCACTCGAGGCCTGATATCCCCTTTAGAAAATTACGCTTCTAAACAGCCTCGAGCTTCGAGTTCAGTTTTAAGTAGAAATGAACTGACCTATACCTCTTGCTGAACCCGTAACAACGAATACTCTTGAGGTCATATTGGTCAATTATTTGAAGCTCAAAGCGTGGTCTGGACCTTGATGCTGGGAATGGAGGAGCTCTTTTTATACTTCAAGTTCCTACATCGAGAGATCCCTAGGATCCATAGGCACGCTCCGGTCTGCGGTAAGCGTGCGAAACATATGAGCTGCCGACTCAATTGCTGTCCAGGTAATTTCTTGACATGACAAGCCGCACTGGCGAGGCAATAGGAGAATGAATCTCCCGCGGCAGCAGCTTCGCGTTTACACAAGTGCCTAGGACGCGCCAGACAATGACGAAGCCCTTGGACAGGTTAAGGAAATCAGAGAAAATGCTGTCGTCAGCACGAGGCACGAGTTATGTGGAGATGGAGATGGTCAGTTTTCCAGCTGACATGTTATTCAGAGTCATTGGCAGGTTGATGCTCGGGAACCCTACATCGGAAGCAAATCCTTTACAGGATCTATCTCCTCAGGCAGGAGCCTGATCATGGAGTAAGCATCGCCCGCTGTGATTTGACGAAAAGTTGAATTTTGCCAGTAAAACTCGTAATGAGGAATAGCGCTCAAATGCACAAGACGCTGTGTCCAAGGAGATAAAGAAGATTGGTATGTCATCTTCTAGCGACCTTTCATTTGTTGACATGAGAGACAGACATCCTTGACTCCATATAAAACCTCAAATCTTCCTCTCCCCCTTATTCGCGGTGTTCACCACACTTTCAAACTTTAACTCCGGCAGAATCAACAACTTTGTCTGGAACGACAAATGTCGATTTTGCAGTTAGAAAATAAATTCCAATAGTGATTCGCGTGAAAGAACAAAGATTGAAAATTTCTCAGTTCAGGTTCAACATTAGCTCATGCACTCCTGAGTCACCGCATTTCGCAAGTGAATGATTTACATCGCTTACCTGACAACCTGACAAGCCTTAACCAGTTTCGTTATTGTATTGCGGCAGCAGTCACATCAGTCGCAAGAGAAGGCAGCAGATCCGTAGAGAAACCGTGCCACAAATGTTTCCATCTTCTTCAGTCACTCCTACCCTCATGCTCACTCGCTCCAGCACATACCTGTCATTCCTGGCTACGGAAGCACCTCCGTTTGCTATTAGTATCCCAGATTTCGCTCCCGGGGGTTGAGGATATGACAGACATTGAGGAGAGAAGGGAAATGGAAATGTGGAGAAAGGATGTCCTTGTGGTGAGCCTTTGTGTTTCATTCGAGCTATCCATGGCAAAGTTGCAAAGTTCAGCGTGCAATTGCAATACCCTGCAAATGACAGTTCAGCGTTAACACATCGTTTCCTCAAGCGCTGAACGTTGTTAACAGTCTGACAACGAAGGAAAATTTATATATAATTTCTTTCTTTCCATGAGCTCTACACTTGGTATTGATACAATCCCAAAAACAATTTAACCTCTTTTAGTAAGCACCCTGTTCAGGGTACTTGATTCCTAGCGCCTGAGCGCGACTTATGGAGCTGGGGTCAAAGTACGGTTTTTCACCAATGCTGACGATCCTGTCCCCAACACGCTTGTCCTTGTAATCGAAGCTGTAACAAAATCAATCTCTCAGCATGTTGCGAATAGCAGGGAGAGGGGAGAGGACTAACGTAGCGGTGTGATAGGTGCTTCTATTGTCCCATATCGCGATGGAGTTCTTTTGCCATTTGAATCGGACTTGAGATGAGTGGTTCTCAATCACATGCCTGTTGATGTATGGAAGTAGAGTGTCGGATTCGTCCCTCGTCACTCCAATCAAGCGCTTCGTGAAGCTATTGCAGTCCAGATCAGTCAGATGACAATGTCGATGCATAAAGCAGGCATACTTTTTGTTAACGAAGATGGATTTCCAACCAGTCACTGGGTTGGTTCTACGCTCAGCAGTTCATAAGTTGCTATCTATGACGAAGATGAGAGGAAGGAAGACGAACCTGATGACCGGATGGACGGCTTCGAGTTGATCTCCATGGTTGGCGGGATTACCTCGAACTTCATTCCTAAGGCGGAAACCCAGCCTCTCAGCAATGACGCGGAAGAAGTGTGCTTCGTGTCTCGCTTCCAATCCCTCGAGGAACTTGGCGAAGTTAGGAGAAAGACGGTCGTACTATTTCTTCTGTTGAATTTTGATGAGGAGGTTGTGATCAGGTAACGCACAGCATCGTATCCGCTTGCCCACAGAGTATCCCCTCCCGTTTCTGGGAGAGTGTGGATCTCTGCGAATAGTTTGAGCATGAGGGAGCGTAGAAGGCGTGTGCATACTAAGGATCGCATAGTCAGAAGGAACAGGCTCGAAAGTGATACTATAGGTCATGAGCCAGCTGATCAGCATAAGTATAAAAGAGCCTACTCAGCGTGCCATCCATTGGAGCTAAGTGTGGGCCTGTCGTCGACGTTCCTGCTGTACTCGGGCCGCCTCTCAGAGGTGATGATGCTGACCTCGTCGCCAAGTTCGGAGGTCTCTTCAATGACTGGGTGGATGTGCAATGTCGATTCCTAACCTTGAATGAGTGTAATATCTTGTTGAGAAATGATTAACACGCCTTGGGTTTACCTGTGAGGCTTCCAAGCTTCCTTCCGAGTTCTTTCTGAGCTTCGATGTCGAGATCTTGAGCTCGGAAGAAGACAACTCCTCTTTGGGAAACTGCTCTCCGTCAATATCCATTTTGGAATGACGAATCGAAAGAATCTCACCCAAGATAGCCAAGTCGCGGATGAGCTCATCCGCGTTCTCAGCTTTAAGCAGATCGCTCAATTGAACATCGACAAATTCCGTTCCGATGATAGGCGTCGAATCGAATTTGGTGAATTTGTCGAGAGAGCCGCCGTACTTTAAAGGCGCTTGAAGTGTGTTTCCTCCGTGCGGAGCAGCTTCTCCGGAGAGGGAGAGGGACTGGACGGCTTCAGTGACTGTAGTGGTGGTGGTAGTCGACATGATACGCTGAGACGAGCTTTTCAAACTCTGGATGGTCCATATCATCTACCTTCCTTTATACGAGGGACAGCCCACTTTGTCCCCGACAGCAATTAACGGCAGCTATCAGGTAGATGATTCTGTCACTTCAGAGACAACCACACCATCATTGCGTGCGATGGTGGTGCCCGTTATTCACTCTGTCGCCATTTGGACTCCGCAACGTGTCAGCAGCGCTAGGCCTCTCCACTTTGGTATAAACTTAGATAACGACTCAGCCCACTCAGACTCAATTCTTCATTATCAAGAAACATTGCACCAGAGGAAGGCACGATATTCCCGTCCATTAGTAGGTCTAATGCAAGCTGATAAGACATGATGTGCTATTCGTCCCGCATCAACCAAGACAAGCGGTCTATGGCGCGATGCCGGGGACGGATGCTCATCAATCCAGAAGATAACGAGAGACTGAAGTTCGATGCAGTTTGTGAAGCTCATAAACCAAGAGCGCTCATCTGAATCCCTCACTCCTTCAGCCTAACCTCATCGTCATGAGTAGCAATTCTTCCATTGAGAAAGACGAACGGAACCCTGGAAATGTAGCTTTGGACAGCGATTCCATAAAAAAGTCCTTTGATGGCATCGAAGCCGGAATCAAACCGTCCAGCTCGACAGAGGACAACATTTTCGAAGATGCTGCTTTGGGCAAGTTTTATGTTCCAAGAGATGACTATGAGGGAAAACACAGGTGATCTTTGTTTTTCTACAAGAATTGAAGGAAGATCCGACATACAATTAGATTTGACCCATCAGCAAGTTGGGAGGCTTCGGAGGAGAGCAAACTATTGAGGAAGGTGGACTACAAGATTTTCGCCTGGTGTGCTTCTTCCTTGCTTTTCTGACGTGGCTCACGATACCTTTCAATAGGGTGTGCTTGATGTTTTTTGCACTCCAGCTGGATCGAGGTAGGACTCTGCACAGTCCTGCTATTTCATGACGAAATTTGATGATTTCTCAGGCAACATCAGTCAAGCTTTATCGGACAACTTTCTCAAAGATCTCGGACTCACGACGGATGATTACAACAATGGCCAGGTCTGTGAACTGCTTCCTCTACGAAGACGAGTTGACTTGGAATGACAGACCATCTTTTACTGCTCTTTTCTCTTCATGGAGGTACGGCTTCGTCTATTCTTCCGACACTTTGTCAAACAAAGTTATGTAGCTCCCTTCCCAATTGATTAGCAAGCGTCTCGGGGTCGATGTTTGGATTCCAATCCAAATGGTCGCATGGTCTGCTGTCGCGGTTTGTGGTTTCCTTTCTTCAAGGCGATAGTTTCATTCGATTCTTGTGAAGGCGTCCCAATCGAGAATCACTGGAAGAACGACGTTCTACATTACTCGTTGGCTTCTCGGTGCTCTTGAGGGAGGCTTCATTCCTGACGTGAGTTCAATACCCTTCCTTCTTCGCGGACCAACGTGCACATCAGATTATTTTGTACCTGAGCTACTGGTATAAGCGAGAGGAACTGCCTATCCGCCTAAGCTTCTTTTGGACTACTCTGACAAGCACAAATATAATCGGTTGGTTCATCTCCCCTCTGATTCTTTCGCATAACTAAATAAGTCGAAGGGTCATTCCTCGCGTATGGAATCTTGCACCTGCGTGATCATAGAGGTTGGGAAGGCTGGAGGTAAGGTTTTGGACTGTGCTGTGCTATCTCGCAGTACTAAAGAAAAGACGCACAGATATCTGTTCCTCATTGAAGGTGCGTCACAGCTCGATGCTCGAGGCGGCATTGGAAAATGACGCATCCGATCTCAAATCAGGATCGATCACGGCTCTGATTGGAGTCTTGTCCTTTTGGTATCTTCCTCCTTCGCCAACTCAAACAAAGAGTTGGTTTCGCGGCAAGAACGGTTGGTTTTCAGAGCGCGAAGAGGTTCGTAATCCAGCTTCATCTGGCAGCGCGGAAACTGAGACTGGTGGCAGGTCATCCTGGTCTGTTGTCTTCAATAGTGTAAATCGTCACTGTACTCATGAATTATACTTCACATTAGGTCAATCGCATTGTAGGCATTCTTCTCTTCACCTATCGCCTAAACTGACGGTCAACGTTCAGTTACGCGACGATCCCAGCAAAGGGTGAGTTGTTGTCTTTTTGTGTCGCGACAACTAAAGGATCTCCAGGGACATGCATAATCGTCAAGGACTGAGTGTGCAAATGTTCCGAGACTCGTTAGCCGATTACGACATGTGGTTACTTTACCTCGTCCGTCTTTCATCTTGCTTCATGTCACCAACCAACTCAGTCCACGCAAACCCACAGCTAGGACTGCTAATCTTCATCCCCATGACCCCTCCCAGTTCCTACCTCACCCTCACCCTCCGTCAACTCGGCTTCAACACCTTCAAGACCAACCTGCTCGTCATCCCCGCCAACGTCCTGCTCATGATCCAAATGATAGTTCTCGCGCGTGTGTCGCGACGTATCAAGGAGAGAGCTTTCACCGCCATGTTGGGGAGTCTTTGGGTCTTCCCCCTCCTCATCACTCTCATCTTCTTGCCCGCCGACGTCAACCATTGGGGCAAGTATGCGGTCTTGGTGCTCTTGCTTGGATACCCTTATTGTCATCCCATCTTGGGTCAGTAGTACCTACGATTGTGGGACGTGATGTGTGACAATGGGTGATGCAGTGGCTTGGAATTCGGCGAACAGTAATTCTGTAAGGACGAGAACGATCAGCGCGAGCTTGTACAATATGTCGGTGCGTTCGTTCTCCTTTACCCACAAACTCCCGTTCAGGTGTGGTACGCAGGTCCAGCTTGGGAACATTGTTTCGACACAAATTTATCGCGCAGATGACGCTCCACTGTGTTCGTTCTTTCTTCGTCCACCTTTTCCGACGAAGTTCACATCTCGTCGAGAATAGACCGAAGGGGGAACAAAATTCTGCTAGGGATCAACGTAGCCTCTATCTTCGTCTTTCTCATTACAAAGGTGTATTACAGTCAGAGGAACAAGTGGAAGGCTAGGAGGTGGGATGCGATGACTGTCGAGGTACGAGTTTCTTGGTTATCTACATGCATGTGGATGCAACCAGTACTAATGCCGTGTTATGAGCAGGAAAAAGAGAACTATCTCGCTACAACGACTGACAAAGGAAACAAAAGGTAAGCAGCCCTCCAAGCTAAGACTACGGGATAGACTAACGATCAATTCTACAGGCTGGATTTTCGATTCTTTCATTGATTTCGGTGTTGGGCTTGCACAAAAGGGTTGGCATGGGCTTAGGATGGGATAGAATGGGTTGTATTGGCAACATTCATGATAACGAAGACTGATTGGCACGAAATAGAATACATTAAAGAATCCTGGGTTCAATTGTGATGGTCACAATGAATTTTACACTCAGTGACAGCAAAAAGCGGAAAGGAGCTTCCGTCTCATGCAGCAATTGAATATTGCCTGGGAAGCAGGTTGGACATAAATCGCGTAATAGAAGAGAAGAATCGCGTCGCTTTCCTAAACATAACGAAAAAGGAAGCGAGAAAGGAGATAATATGGATGGACAGAAAAATGAACGCGTCGAGATCAGAATCCATGATGTCGGGGTCGGGGCACCACAGTCAATCGTCGGGATCGACTCCAAGCTTGTCGTACATCTCCTTCACGCTACACCTTTCGAAATTCGCCAATTTTCCAATGAGGATCTGTGCCGCGTCCTGTTTCGTCAATGGATTGAACATCATCACGATGATTTGACAGGTTGGACAACAAAACGTTAAGTACTCTGTGGACGCGTCAAAAGGCGAAATATCTCACTCGACATTCGTTGTATTGATGGAGCAGCTTGATATGCTCGTCTACGATCGATTGAGGATCTAAGTTGCTTGAAATTACATTGTTTATTTCGTTTGAGCAAGGGGTGGATAAAGCACGCTCACCCTAAGAATGCCTCAAGCTCGGCCACTTCTTTCTTCACTGCTATCAGCTTGAGCTCTTGTTTGCTCGCAGTGGGGTTCTGCATCTTGGAAGAATAATACTGCTGCTGCTTGGAATCAGCTGTATTAACGTATATAATGTTCAAGTAATGTTGTAAAAATATCGCCGCATCTCGCAAATTCGCTCCTGATATGACCAGGAGAACGACGAAATGATTGTTCCACCCGAGAACCCGCCTCAGAGCACCTCCCAGCCCCCTGCACCCTCCCACGAAACACAGGCCCACACTCATCCTCACCGCCGGCGAGAAGGAAGCGGGAGTCACCATGCGCGCCGCCCACGGAAGTCGATCACCATCCTCTCCCACACGGCGTCCGGGGAGCCCTCCCTCGTGTCCTTCGACCCGGACGAGCAGCCGCCGCCGTATGCTGCTGCTCCTCCCGCGCTGGACGGTGCGGATGGGGCGGAGGAGGATGTTGCTTTTCCTCCGTCGCCCACCGCACATACTCACTCTCACCCTCACTCCCACTCCCACTCACACCCTGCGGCCGTGACAAGCGAAACTACGCCCCTCCTCCCGTCTAGTCGCCATCCTCACTCCGCCCCCTCTGCTTTCCATCGGTATTTCTACAGACTAGTAGATAAGAAGTCCTGGTTCGCTCTCTCTTACCTCCTCGCACTCAACGTCCCTCTCGCACTCCTGGCATGGGTCTTCGCTTTCGTCGGAACGGTATTGGGAACGACGCTGTTGTTGACTTTGCCCCTTGGAGTCTGTGTTTGGTGGGTCACGTTGGTCGGCGTGAGAGCTGGGGGGAGGGCAGAGGTATGTATTCATGTTTTAGGAGGTGTTGGTGCTTTCGATCTTGCTGTGAGAATGATTCCCATTCTCATTCATGTGGAGAGATGAGGATTCTCTTTTTATCGGCACCTTCCATGAGATGAGGAGTGGATTCCTTCATTTCAATTCGTAACAACAAGGGGTAACCTACTTTCTCCATATTCCATAATTCCGCAAATATCTAATACTGGATGCACATTGATGTTGGCCTGTTCTCGCCCTTTTTCTCCTCATATATGTTCATCTATGACGCGCGTTGTTGAGGTATGAGTATACCTCCGATGTGAACGATGTGCTTCAACAACGGCAATGGGGAGCACTGGCACTTTTATTTGTTTTTATTGCATGATATTGTTGAACGTATTCCAACACCGTTTTGTCAACTGGAGAGCTCAAGTATTTGGTGACTGACCTCGCTTCCTCCAGCTCCTAATCCAATACACATTCAACCCACCCTCCAACCCTTCCCCTCCCCCTCCTCCCCGTCCAATCTTCCACCGCGACTCCCGCTCGCTCCGAATGCAACACGCCTCCCTCCTCCTCGAGACCGGCTCCGAAGGAGACTCCGACGTCTCCCTCCCTGCCTCCCGGTCTCCCTTCATCGCCGAATCATACCTCCTCGTCAGTATTCCGCATCCTCCCTCTCCTTCCCTCCCTTCCCATTCGTTCAATTGTTAACTGAAGAGACCACTGGTTTTGATGTTTGATGTTTGATTTTTGATGGATGGGATGGGATGGTGACAGTTCACAGACCCATACTCCTTCCGCTGCCTCCTCTACTTCCTCATCCCCAAAGCTTGCATCGCCCTCTCCCTCTTCATCCTCTTCCTCGTCCTCACCGCCGCAGTTGGGATCGGGACCCTCGGATTGGGAATGCCGTTGGTCTTGAGGTGGGCACGTCGCGCCGGCGGTTGGCAGAGGTACGTGTTGTCCCTTCCTTCCCATTCTGTGAACTGTCGCTGATCGTCAGCATGTGTGGTTGGAATGTGATGTACAGGAGAGTCGCGTTGGATATGTTGCGGTGAACTAGACAATCTTATCGTACGCCTCATGGACGGCTGACCATTTACGGACTTTGAATCATCCCCAACGTTTCTGGTTGCGTTTCTTGGAAGATCGGCGTCAGACGCCATCTCGATGTGGGCGGTTGGATGTAACATCGACGGGTCGACATGTCATGCACGGTGCGGTTGGATGTGTGTGGCATCATGCAGTATGGACGCTTGTAGTGCAGCGACTGTGGCTCGTGGCTTGGAGCGTCTGCAGAGTACATGTCGACTAATGTCACAATGTTTCATCCATTTCTCATTACCACTTCGCAGTAAGATACATGGTAGAGGTAGAGTCACTTCAGTGATTGTGTTTTGGTTAGCATCATTAATATCCTATGAACTGGGCATGAGATTACAATGAGCACTAAGTAAATGTATCTGTGTAAAGCCAAAGGTCAGAAAACACATACCGAAACTGCTAGAGAACATACCTGCTTGAAAAATGGCTCCAAAACGATCAAACTAACCATCCCTCTTTCGTTCCAATTCTTGTTGCCTCACCAACTCGAAATACGTTCCTCTAGCGTTCATCAACGTTTTGTGGTTCCCAACTTCTACAACTCTCCCTTCAGACGACGTATATCCGCGTGGCATTCTGGATGGTGCTCAGTCGGTGGGCAACGGCGATCGTACCTGAAGCGAAGGTGGTCAGAACTTTTGAGAATGGTGCAGCGCAAGGCAGATGACATACCGCGGCCTTGTGCAGCAGAATCGAGTGCGGCTTGTACCACCTTCTCAGATTCTGAATCCAGTGCGCTCGTTGCTGTAAAGGCACCGTTTAAGACAAGTAAGCAAGCGCTAGCTGTGAAACGCACCTTCGTCAAGCAAGAGGATTCGTGGGTTCCTAGAAAGATCTTAGCGACCGCTATTTGATAGAGAGAGGGCAAACCAACCGTATCAGGGCACGCGCGATAGCAATGCGTTGTTTCTAAATAACGTCTCTCTCTCAGACTCAGTTCTGACTATAAGACATCACGTACTTGACCACCACTCAGAGCTGCTCCTTTGCCGCCGACTTCCGTGTCATATCCATCTGGTAAAGTCGAGATAAACTGTGATACAAGTCAGGCAAAGTAAATGTCGTGCAATTCAAGACGCACATCATGAATGTTGGCGCTTTTGCATGCTTGTTCAACCTCCTCTTGAGTGACTTGGTCCATCGGCTTCGTTGATCCAAGCATGACATTGAACTTGATGCTGCCAGAGAAAAGAGTCTACCAAAGGCATTCAATGTAAGACCAATAAAGGAAACGGTTCATACAGGCTCTTGGCTAACAAGCGCTATTTGTGAACGGTAATCTTTCACGTTAAGGTCTCGAATGTTGACGCCATCCAAGAGAATTTGACCTGAGCGCTTCATTCAACTTGCATGGAATCTCATCCAGGCTAGACGTACCTCCTAAGGGATCATAGAATCTCTCCACGAGTTGAACTATCGTCGATTTGCCACAACCGCTCTATTCGGCAGCTCAGTTCCTGCACTGTTAAAAATGAACCGTCTCACCTGTCCGACGAGGGCAACAAACTCTCCCGCGTTGAGTTCGATATTGAGACCGCGTAACACAGGTCTGCAAAATTATTTCAACATTCGCACAGGGTTGAGCAAGACACCCACATGTCTGGACGTGTAGGATAGTTGAATCGCACATTCCTGAACTCAAGTTTGTTGATTTCTTTCTCATCCGAAAGCTTCTTTCCGTCCTCGGATTCATCGTCAACTTTTGGCCCTGTATGCTCTAGTCAGCTTAAGAAACTTGAAAAGGAAAATGGAGCGTACGGGAGTCCATCAGGTTCAAAATGTCGCTCGCCGCACCTCGTCCCTGAGACGCATCCGGGACAAATGTGAAGATATTTCCAACATTATTGGCTCCAAAAATGACGGCAATAAGACATATGAAGAATACCCTCGTCTACTTCAAATGTGAGCAGGTGTAGTAAACGAAGGTGTGGCGACGAACAGAATAACCTTCGTTGACCAGGAGTCGTGAGCCCCACCAGAAGATCAGTGCCAATATCCAGAACATTCCCGCTAAACCTCTCATATTAGCACACAAGACAACGTTTCGACGCGGACGCTACCTTGAGTGAAAGCGAACCTGTGGAACGGTTAGAAAGTTGTGATAGCTAGGACTACTGACGCACAGCAGGTTACCCCAAAGCGTATGCAGGTTGTTCCTTCGAGCTGGCGCATTCAGAGCTTCGCTGTATTCCTTTACACAAGGATCCTCTCGAGTGAGGGCTAATCCATCCATTTGCTTAACTCTCCTGCATCTATGGAGAACACGTACAAGCGACCGTTCTGATGGCACTCGCGCATTCGCATGCTTTTTGGGCAGAGTCTGACCCATCGATGAGCAGAGGCCACATAACGGAAAGGAAGAGGCACCTTCGTAAGAAGTTCGAGTGAGCTTGTCTTTCAGCACCACAACCTTCAGGCGAACAATGCCTGCTCCGACTGTGATGCTATCCATGGAATTACTTGATTGCCCTCAGAGAGAGGAAGCAAACACACGGGAGACAAGCTAGGCCTGTAGAGAGAATGCGATTGAGCGCACAACGTCACGGCAAACACATCGCTTACCAACCTAGAATTTTATCAGCCAGTATAAATCAATGCAGGGACGAGACTCACAATAGCAATTTTCCAGCCATAGGCAAGACCAACTTCACAGATGACATCAATTCATCTAGCTTCGCTCGGTAGAAAGACGACTCACCTATGGCACCACCGAGAAGAGTTAACATGTTCTGGAATATAACACCAAGTGTTTCTCCTGAGAGGGGATTGAACTGATCGGTCCTGATTTAGCCACTATCCACTGACAGCGTCAGATTTTAACGAACCTTCTCTGGCTTGTCCGATATGGCAGACGTAAGAGCACCAGCAGAATTCCGATCTTCGTCAAAGAACGCGATATCCTGCTTTAGCGTCGATTGGAACATAATCAGTCTGAGGGTACGAGACATGGCCTCTCCACATCAATTCATCTAGCTTCGCTCGGTAGAAAGACGACTCACCTATGGCACCACCGAGAAGAGTTAACATGTTCTGGAATATAACACCAAGTGTTTCTCCTGAGAGGGGATTGAACTGATCGGTCCTGATTTAGCCACTATCCACTGACAGCGTCAGATTTTAACGAACCTTCTCTGGCTTGTCCGATATGGCAGACGTAAGAGCACCAGCAGAATTCCGATCTTCGTCAAAGAACGCGATATCCTGCTTTAGCGTCGATTGGAACATAATCAGTCTGAGGGTACGAGACATGGCCTCTCCAGCCCAACGATAACAGTACGTTTGTACTAGAATCGCTGTTGATGCAACCAGAGCGAGAGCGAAGAGATACAGCCTGCAAGGGTTAAATGAGCAAGCAGATGATGATAGAGAATAAACGGACGAATAACGATTCCCTTGCTCTCTCAACTCGTGATGGTCAGTGAGAGAGAATGCCCCGAGCGCACCACCGAAAATGATTCCAAAGACGGGATAGACCATGCCATTCGCTGCCACGCCAACCAGACCCAAGAGGTAATATCCTCGTGCCTCCCGGTTAACCTTTGCCATCCTCCAAAAGATAGTGCGCAAAGAATTTTCGCGTTTAAAAATGCTCTTCTCATCCTCCTTCTCCCCCATCGAGCCAACCGTGGACTTTCGGGTCAGTTGTCGACTCAGTTTGCTCATCGAAATTTCCTCTTTGTCTTCCATATCCATCTCATCCTTCTCTTCGTCCCTAGGCAAAAGGGTCTTCTCCTCATCTCTCCCTTCCTCGAATTTCTGAGCTCTAACAAGTCCCGCGTAGGTCCCATTCAGATCCATGAGCTCGTTATGGGTTCCCCTTTCAACGATCTCGCCGTTAGCCATGCAGATGATCTGTTCTGCGTTACGAATGAAAGAATTTTCGCGTTTAAAAATGCTCTTCTCATCCTCCTTCTCCCCCATCGAGCCAACCGTGGACTTTCGGGTCAGTTGTCGACTCAGTTTGCTCATCGAAATTTCCTCTTTGTCCTCCATATCCATCTCGTCCTTCTCTTCGTCCCTAGGCAAAAGGGTCTTCTCCTCATCTCGCCCTTCCTCGAATTTCTGAGCTCTAACAAGTCCTGCGTAGGTCCCATTCAGATCCATGAGTTCGTTATGGGTTCCCCTTTCAACGATCTCGCCGTTAGCCATGCAGATGATCTGTTCTGCGTTACGGATGGTGGAAAGCCGATGTGCGATGGAGATAGTCGTCCTTCCCGCAGAAGCTTTATCTAGGGCATCTTGAACGAGTACTTCGGAGTTGGAGTCGAGAGCGGACGTTGCCTGTTGCTCATCAGCTCACCAGTTCATCAAAACCACATGGAGGGACAAACTTCGTCAAGCAACAAAATAGGTGGATTGGAAATGATAGCTCTCGCAATCGCGATCCTCTGCTTCTGTCCTCCCGAAAGCAGCATTCCTCTCTCTCCAATCTTCGTCTCATACCCCTCACTAAAACCCATCACGAAATCATGCGCATTTGCCTTCTTCGCGGCGTCAACAACCAACTCTCTGACCTTCTCCTCCTCCGCATTCTCCCACTCCGTCCCAACAAGTCCATACGCGATGTTCTCTTTTATTGATGCCTTGAACAACGTCGGTTCTTGTGCCACCAACCCGATTTGGGAGCGGAGCCATTTGACATTCAAGTCGTTGATGTCCACACCGTCCAAGCTGATCGAACCTGCTATTGGGTCGTAGAAGCGCTCCAGCAGACAAACGATCGTGCTCTTCCCACTCCCGCTGGCGCCGACCAAAGCCGTCGTCTTGCCTGGGGGGAAGATGGCAGATACGCTTTTCAGGACTTGCACTTTCGGACGGGCTGGATATCTAACCTCGCGCCGCCTGGTGAGATGCCCTGTCAAAAGGTGAAGGAGAGGACGAACATGAAATCCAGGTTTTGGATCTCGATCAGACCTGTTACTTTCTCTAATTTCTTCCCTGCTTCGGATGCAGAGTCGATAGGCGGTACACGGTCGATGGTCGCGAAGATCTATCGTCTAGTCATTAGGCATTCTTTACACGGTCGAGGGAATGGAAGGGTACATACCTTCGCTCCGGCTGCTCGAGCTGTGGTGAACGCTTGCAGGTTCGGGGCAGCCTGAGAGAGCGCGAAGGAACCCATGATGATCTACTCCTTCAGATTCAGACATATGGCACCTTGTAGTGAGAGGGATGGACAGACAGAGAAAAAGACTGTGACGATCTCTCCTCCGTCCGTCGAACCATCGATGATCAACGTTGTCCCGTACTATCATCCACTCCACATCAGTTTTCTTCTTTTATCGATAGAGTGGACAGGACATACCCAAAAGGCGAGAGCATAAGCAGCATAAACGACAAAAAACATTAATCCGAGTCCAGCCGCATGAAAGAAGCCTCCTCTAACACCCAACGCTCTCGCTCTCTCATTCGGGAGAGAGAAGAGGGTATCGGCGTTGCGGGCAGATCGTCCCCAATAGTCGTGATAGTCACACAAGGAGGGGAGGTGAGCGCTTTGTCTGACTGTGAGTGCGGAACGCCCAATGTCAAGGTCGGTATCGAGAGTGTCAGCCAAAGCAACCCCATGAAACCTCGCGCCATGTTCTGCTCTCACGACCTAACATAGCGACTCCTCCCTTGAAACAGGCTCCTCCGCTAACAATTACACTCCTGCCACTTCCGCAAACCCTAGCGCTTCTTTGAG
>MU271422.1:0-10321 GCA_021432655.1 Atractiella rhizophila
TAAGTTGGGACATATCCAACAGGCTCACTGAGCGACGACATCCATGAAATCGACGGTCCGATGTTTCCTCTCACACAACAGTTCCCTCGCATTGAACGTCGTCTCTCTCTCCTTGAGTTCCTCCCTCTCCACCACGTCCGTCTTCTTTCCTCCAATCATGCTCAAGCTCCCTCCCGTCACCTCTTGCGTCGGACAGCTCCCAATAGCCTCGATCCCATTATACCCTCGCTGCAATATCTCTTCTTCGTTCACCAAAGTTCCCCACAGGTCCAGGAACGGTGAATCCTTCCAATCTGGCATCCTCGAATCGGGCAGCCCGTCGAGAAGGGACGCGTCACCCTCCATAAGAGGAACGATGAATTGGCCCTTAGCCTTGTCAGTCTGAACAGTAGAGTGAATGTGAGTTCCCTTTTCAAGATGGTTGGTGGAAAAGCTCTTGAAGTCTTTATAATTCGGGTAGAGCATCGTGTAACCCCTGAGGTAGACCATCTCTATAAAGTATTTCTTCCAGCTCTTCGCCCATCTATTCGACCTAATATCCGGCACAACGATGTCCGAAATATCGATCGCTACCTCGCTCAATCTCAGAGCGAGGTACATGTGGAATTCCCGCCAGACTTCTGGGAAGTAGACTGCGCCCCAAGAGCAAGGGATTTGGGAGAGATAAGGCGTATAAGGATGCATCATGAGGTCTCCAAAGAGCTGATGGGCGTCGAAATCCTCCCTCCTCTCCGGTCGGAGCTCGATATTCTTCTGCTGATAGAGACTGACACCATACATCCTCCTCGACCTCCTCCTCTCCTCAGCCGTCCCATAGCGATAATTCAAGATCGCAAACTTGACCCAGGAGTAGAAGAGGGGCGAGACCTCGACGTCGTCTTCGAGGATTATGCCGTACGAATGATTCGAAGAAGGGTACCAAGACTCCACGATGGCTGGCATCAGACCTGCCTTCACGATTCGATGACGGACGGTCACTTTTCCATGCGGCCAATCGAGTCCATGTACGAGGTCCTGCGTCACTCGATCCGCCGTCTGTTCGAGGTTGATGGTTAACGAAACCTGGTCGCCAAGGTAATACGACGTCTGCAATGCCCTCAGAAGACGGGTAAGGGAGGAAGGACGGTTATCAGTGATGACGGCGAGGTCGATTTGTGGGGTATGCCACTCTGTTCACACACACACACATATACATCAGCATTTTTTCCCCAAACATCAAATGTGAGGAACGGACCTAAGACTCCCTCCAAAGGCAAACTTCCGATCCACTCCGCCCCACCAGCCTCCTCCTTCCCCAAAGCGATGACAGTCGTCCTACCCTCTCCACCACCACCAGCCCCACTTCCCCACCTCCTCGCCTTCTCTCCAAACCAACCGCCCCAAGCCCTCAACGCGCGTTCCCACCTCTGTTCGTGGTCGCTGCCCAAGAGATAGAAGGCGACATCCGTCCCTCCGATCGTCGTTAGCGTCTCGAGGACGGGGGAAGAGAGCAGTCTGACGTCGAGAGCGCATAGGTGAGTGGAATCGTAGGTGGATGTCCCGGCGCCATGAAGGGATGAAGCGTCCTCTAACTCTTCTGAGGAGGCGAGGAAGAGCAAGACTTCGTGACCCCTCTTCCTAAACTGGCACGCGATTGGCTCCCAAGTTCTGCCCTCGTCATCATCAGAAGCGAAGAAGACGACGCGTCCCCTCCTTCCCTCTCTCTTCGATTCTTCCCTCCCCACACCTGCTCTCACCAACTCCCTCAAGACGATCGGTTTCCTGTCTCCTTCACATTTCTCCCCTTCCTCCTCTCCAGCATCATAATCTTCATCCTCCCCTTCCCTCTCCGCCAAAGGCACCGCCGCGCCTTCAACGCCTACATACCTCCTCAACCCCAACGCGAGGAACTCTCCCACATGTTCCTCTCTTCCCGGGATCAACGACGTCCTCAACTGCACCGGATACTTAAACGGCGCCAAATGCTGAATCCACTCCGTAAGGACCACAAACGGGCCCCTGGGCACAACGACCTCCTTCGCGCCCACACTCCTCGGATCATCCCAACACGCGCCCTCCCGATCCCACCCGGTACTGCCGATCCACCTCCCGCCCAACTGGGGGACGTTCAACGACCTTACAAAGTGCTCCAACCACCCGTTCCCGTCGGGCAGGACGTCGCCGCCGCCTAGGATGAGGAGCACGTTCGTCCCGCCGAGGTAGCGCACGCCGGCGCGGACGAGGGCTTCGTTTCGGGAGTCGATCTCGTCCCCGAAGGTGGCGACCTGCAGCTCCATTTCTTCGCCCTCTTCTTCTCCCCCTCCTGATCCGGACCCGGGTTCGTTCTCTAACGCCAGAGCTACGTCTTCTCCCTCTCCGTCTCTGCAGACTACGAGGACACGCTTTGGGAGGAGAGACTGTTTGCGGAGTTTGGAGACTAGGATGGATGTTTGGGAGGAGGTGGAGAGGGGAGAGGAGATGAGGACTCCGAGGTTTATTTGGTCCATGGGGAGGGAAGAGTAAGATGGAGAACTGGTGAGGGTGGTGTAATTCAATCCTCTATTATTGGTCGATTCGAGAGAAGGAGAGGTGATCGATCTCGGTGGCGGAGAATTTCGACGGGGTGTTCGAGGGGGAGGGACGAGGATGGGTGCTATAGTTTGAGGCAGGTCTGGGAGAGAAGGGAAGGGGAAGAAGGGGAACGGAGGAGGTAGAACAGGGTGAGGAAGACGAAGAGGAGGGTGCAGAGCTGTATTCGGCCCATGAGCATCAACCTCCCCTTTCCTTTTCCAATACCCCCTCCACCAGCTCCGCCGCCGCCGCCACCACCACCGCGGTGTAAGACCCTTTCTCCTGGCCCTCCTCCTCCTCCACCACCTCCCAGTGAAGAAGCTGCGGCCAACCGCAACCTCTTCACCCCTCGTCTGAGATACGATCCCCACCCCTCTTCCCTCGGCACATTCATCTTGAAGCTCCTCACATCGGCTGGCGGGGTGAGCGGGAGGTGCAGAGGAGAAGGAGAGTGCGGATCGGTCGCTGAGAGGGTGTTGGAATGCCGCGGGGTGTGGAAGTAGGAGGAGTTTTGGAGTGCGAGTGCGAGGGAGGAGAGTGGAGAGGGGACGGGAACCAGGATTCTTCTCTGATGTCGGTGGAGGTGCGGGAAGAGGAAGAGGGGCGAGAGATGGTTCGGATAGTCGCTTTATCGTCGTCCACCCAGAGTTATGCAATGCAATGGGAAAAGAAAAATGCGTACCGACGACGATGTTGTAGATGTGGATGTGGAAGAGCCATTGACCCAACCCAACTTGCTTATCTGCTGGGCAGACGTAGACGGCGGGAGATAACTCCCCGCATAACCACTGCCATAAACCCCATTCGCATTCCCACTTCGCCTGTCCACTCGCCGCAGAACCAACGTTACCACTCGCAGCACCCGCCTCGAACGGCATCTTCTTCCTCCTCCTGCCCACGGGGGTCGTCTCTCCGCTCTCTCCGCCTCTCGCCCCCGCCCCGCGCTGAGGGGGACGTCGTCGTCGGTGCCCAGCGCGATGGCGGCGGAGGAGGTGGCCTGGAGCGGAATGGACAGCCTGCGCAGGGGCGGCTTCTTCGTCGACGGCGAGGGAGGCATGCTGCTGCTCGCTCGCACTGTCACTGTCGCTGTCGCTGGTGGCCCTGGCGCTGATGCTGATGCTGATGCTGATGCTGGTGAGTCTGGGCCTGAGTCGGCGTGGCAGTCGAAAATAGAAGTAACCGTTCCGACGGAGCTGGGGACAATCAGTGCCATGCTCTGCCCGCTCACCATCTTCTCTTCGTCTTGTCTTGGCTGCTCAGCTGTTACTATGTCTAGACGTGTGCAGTATCAGAAGAGTAAAAGGGAGCTGAAATAACAGGAGGAGCCAGTACATTACATAGCCGACCACCTGGTTTCCCGTCGTCGCGAACGCAGGTCATGCCTTCGACCGCAACAGATGAAAGCGACAATTGGATCAGGAGAAGTTGGTGAAGCGCATGTGGGGTGATGCATTCATGTCTACAGTATTGTGAGAAAATGCTTCCTTCCCCCGGACCTTCTCCCATTGTCGCGCTCCCCATGCACATGATATCGGATGATATGGCTGGAGCCACAACAGATGCGTTCACTTGGAGTTCAGGAGCTCGGAGGGTAATTGGAGACTTTGGGCTATGCCACGTTCCATCCTCGGTGTGAGGCGATGAAAGTCCTTTATTATCATTCCGTCAAAGAAACATTGAAAGAAGTGGAATCACACATGATACGGCAGAAAGAAGGCTGAGAAGAGGAATCTTGTCGCATCCATGACAGTCCTTCTCTGTCCTTCATTTACATGTTTTCCCCATGTTATCCCATGTGCAAGGGCTCGGTTCGTTCAGACCAAAAGAACATTGTCTGCTCAATGATCATGAGACAAGTTTGGGCTCCCGATGTTGATGTAACGGTGATGCATGAAGAGACCATCTGCGAGCCTTACGACTTTCCTTCTTGCCATTCTTCCTTCGTGTCAGTTCCAGTAGACTGAGTACCCGACCTTGCCTCATCTGCAGCAGGGCTACATTTCAAGCTGCAAGCTCCCATTCAAATTACGATGAAGAACAGTGTTATCCGTGATCGAACGTACACCGATCACTTTGGTTCTCCCCCCGTCGCGTCTTCATTGATCCTGCTCTTGCTCTTCTCGTCCTCAAGTGTATGGTACGGACACCGCCATGTTGCCACCTATGGGAGGGAAGGAAATGCGACCTTTTTCGTAACATCTGTGAGCTTTCAAGGCAAGCAAAGAAGCGCTCAGTTGGGATCCTCTGTCGGGTATGAGAGGTAGAAAAGATGGAAATTAGACTCTCGTCTCACGCTCGTTCTTTCGTTTTCCACTTTCGCAAACAAGAGACTTCTCCTGACTTCTTGCTTTGCGCGCTCGTTGATTGTAGAACATTTTGCTTTGCTTTTTGTGCCCGTATTTCTCAAAGCATTGGCCATTTGGGATACCGACGCCTTCAGAGAGGAGTGTCATATGCTTTGAATTTCAACTCGACATATATGGTTGTGGTTCGTGCATCGCTGAACAAGCTCTCTCTCGATCAAGTATGGTCCTACTGTTCTTATTCTCCTAGCATCCTCTCGTCTTATGTGCAAGCGCTTTGACATGATGAGTGTATGGTAGCCATTGTTTCAAAGGCAACGAATATCCCTGCCACTAAGCACAGTAAAAGGATGGAGAGCGAAGAGCTGCCTAGCTTTCGCCTCGTAGCAGCCTTCAAGCCATGTTTTCATTCATTCCAATACCTTTTTTTGATTAAGCATCCGTCGCATTCGCCCGTGGTACTCCGCTTCTGTCGATGGAGGATGGAGGAGCTGGCTAAGCTCCGGACACCATTGGACGCAGCGCAACCTGAATCTAGCAGTGTCAGACGAGGAGGCGCCTCATCCCCCTTCCGGACTATCTTGCAATACACAAATCGCTCACAGGTGATGTTCATTTGGGATAGTTTCAAAGTGGCTTGTTGCGCAATGGAAATTTTAATGTCAATCATGAAGAAGAAAGTGGAAACTCAATCCTCGTTAAGCAGAACCACAGCACCTCCAGCACATGGCGGTTTGCATGCCAGTTATTGTTTTGTCAATCGATTTCAAGCTAAGCATCGACCTGAATCCAGTTGCAATGTTTCTTTTCGGTGGCGCTGCAACAGTCTGACACTCGAGTAAAGAACATCGTGATACCATAAACTGGCAGCTCTGTTCCCAGTGCTGTTGAGAGTGATTTGCAACACAAAGGAAGCATTGAAGTTGAGCAAAGAGGCCAGTTGCTGAGGAAGCGCGTGACAGTGGTGCCGTCTGCGTGCCGTGCAAGTGTACAATGAGTGCTCCTCTCGACAAATATGCTCTCATTTATACTTCATAATGCATTTATGGTGTAAAACAACGCGTGTTTAGTACAGAGTACAAGCTCGGAGATCAAAGGATGCAAGGACCCAGAGGTTACGCAGGTTGGTCAAGGTGAGGGGACAAGCCGACTGTCCTAGTGGGGGTTGGTGGTTCATAGATGCTCGTGTCGTTAAGTATTGCAAGAGAGCGGTGAGTACCTAAAGAGAGCGTCGCCCATTCGGTAGAGGATGGAGACTAAAGAGATAGAAGTTGGTTTGAGGTTATTGTGACCTGTTGTGACGATGACGAATGACCGGACGTGTAGCTGACGGTGTCTGGCGTTCCTGGGAGAAGTGCTCACGACCGTCCTCGATACAAACAGCGATGCGGAGGCACGTCGCATGTTGATAGGCATCAGAAGAAGCTGCTTTTCAATGACTTCTTTAGTGCAATAAAGTGGCACAAGTAGTGTCACTCGCTGTGACAGCTCTATTGCGGTAGTTAGAGGCCGGAGCAGAGGAATCGCAGACAATGTCCATTGGATGGCCGAGGACGGTGCACGACCCTCGATCTGCATGATGGAGAGCGATGAGGAGAAGCTCTTGAAGTTCAGTGATCCACAAACACCTGGGAACAAAGCCTCCATAGCTCCAGAGAAAGACATGGACACGTGAGGGCTGATGATCCAGGAGATACCCTCCCACTCGAGCTTCTTCTTGTGATAACGTAGTGGTGGAGTGAAGTGGCGTGTCTGTAAATAGCTGGCCCTTCGTAGTACTGGAGCGTAAAAGCGAATGCGCATCTGCCTCATCTCTTCTTCAACGAACGATTCCAGCTCCTCCTCCCTCTCCTTCACATCGAGTTCTCTGGCCGCACGGGCCATATTCGACAGACTGGCAAACCGCGTCTGGCCCTCGTTACCCACCCACTCTTCCTCTTCAGAAATCAAGGAGCAGATGCAAGTCCACATCTCCTCCCGACCGTTCGCGACATCAACTAACCCAACCTCCTTCGCCTCCCGCATCTCCCTCTACTCCACAATTCTTGCTCCCCTTTGTTCTCGATAACTAAACGTGTCGTGCTCACTCCCGTACAAGCCCATAGACAGGTAGCTGGGATTCAACACCACACCGTCTTCCCAGCCACACCATTGGAGCATGCAGCCGCCAGAGCCACTGCTCCTGCAGAGGCTTTTCAGCGCAGATGGGCGAGGTTAGCAGTCGGAGGCAGATTAGGGAGAGAGCGTTGATTGCCGTGATGTTGGAGAGATGGGCGTCAGCTGGAGAAGTCGAGGGCTCGATTAGTCCCAGATGGATGTCATTCGAAAAGTACACCATCGGTCACTGTAAGACGACCAAGCCTGGCTCGCGGTTATTGGCCGAAGGATTATCGTCAGCCTGAACAAATTCTTTGGTGCGAATGGTTACGTTACCGTTCGGGTGTGATGCTCTTGACCAGCTCTTTCAATGTTTCGCAGTGTTTGCTGGAGAAAGTACCATTGTAGACTTCCCAACCGACGACGATGACCTCTCCATCCTCCCTTTCTTCATTGCAAAAGTCCAGATGTGTCCCCGCCCCACTCTCTTCTCCAGGTCCCTGGGCTCGATCTCCGTCACTTCATCCATCTTTTCCGGCGCTCTCCTCTCCAAAACACCGACAACAGGCACCGTTGGTTCGTACCATGCCTCCCGTCCGCCTTTGCTTTGGGTACTCTCGCATGAGTGATCCACGCCAAGCCTTCCCTACACCCGAGCAACACTGCCCCTCCCCTTTTTCTCCCTGTAACGTGTTTCTCACCTTCCCCTCGAAGGGGGACGGGGAGGCCTCGATCGTTCCTCCGCACAGAAACATGGCGGGACCGAGCGCTTTTCTCAGAATCCCAGGTTGGGAATCGGAACCGCGAGACTTGCCAGAGACGGAGACGGCGATCTCGATGAGAGGATTGAAGTCTCTTTCGGATGGATTGAAGAGAGGGGCCGCACAGAGGCATTGAGAAGAAGGAGAAGGCTGACAGAGGAAGGGAGGTGCGAAAATGCGTGGAGAGAGAGAGTGAGGAGGTGGAGACGGAGACAGCAGTGGATGGGATTCGGTGGAGGGTTTGGATGATGCGCGGTAGAGAATTTGGTCTCAGTCTCGAAGGTAGGTAGGGCAAACTCGGAAGTAGCCCAGACAGGCCCAGCGTCGAACTGTGCCTTCCGTCAGCACCTTTTCTTTGTTAAGAATTTATTTGAGGGTATTCTCCGAAGAGACGAAAGAAATCGGAGGGAATAAGCACATCTTGGACGGGATGTGCGGTAGAGTCAGTGAACTTTATTGAGCTTCCATCGGCGAACACTCACTGCATCTTCCGCTGAGTGTCAAAGACAGCACGATATCGGACTGTTCTCGAGTTTGTTTGCTGAGTGTCAAGCGTTTCTGAACGATCGGAGAAAGAGTCTCAGGAGTCCCGTGAGTCTTAAATTTATCGACCCTGGCATGTCGACACCGAGATGAGGGATGAGTTGGAGTTGGGGGGATGAATTTTATGTTCTCCCTCGTCAATTCGATATTGTGCAGCCTTCATACTCCATATCTCCATTGGCTCAAGCGGAAGCATAACTTCACCTTAGCCACAACGCCACTTCTTCTTAGGACCGTTTTCCGATCCGTTAGACAAGAGATCTTCAGTGCTGGATGGTTCATCCTTCTTTTTCCTAGCATTCATTCCTCCGTCTTGCGAGTTGACAAATTGATTAAGTTGCGCTAAGCTTCCCTCCCTTCTTATCCTCACATCTTCACATTCATCTGAATTTTCTTTCATGCATTCGTACGTACGTATCATTGGATCGGAACGCAGCGGTACTGTATTCCGTATTCCTTGTTTCTTCTTCCTCTTCTTCACAGCCAGTTCAAGTATTCTTTGACCACCCTCCCTCCTGGTAGCTCTCGTCCAGATCTGACACGCATTCTCTCAGTTTCGTCTCACGTTCAACAAGGAGTTCTGGGTCAATCGTCATCGTTTTCATCTCGTGCTCTAAGCGATGGACGCCTCAGCCTTCGGAAAGACGCCTAAGCCTTCTTCAACAAATCCCAGCAACCATGAAGACCCTGGGAATTTGTCTGACGACGACCACGCATTCAGCGCCGATCCGCGAGAAGTTCCTCGTCCTAATGAAGGGATCGGAGTACAAAATCTTTCAGTATTGCAGCTGTACTCTCAACCTATCCGTTTCCTGAGCACCAACCCGACAATTTTTGGCTCACAATTTCGCTTCCTATCGCGTACCGCATCTCCTGTTGCCTCCAGATCTGTTACCCGAACACCTTTCTCGTCCTCCAGCCGATCCCAAGTTCAAACCATCAAGATTTTCAAAGTCCCTGACAATGTCAAGAAGACGAACGAACAAGGACTCCGAATCCTCGCTATCGACAACGGCGGCGTCTGTACCTTCTCCACGCTTTACATGCTCGAAGTCGTCATGCTCCAGGTTGGCAACCTCCTCAAAGTCCACGAAGGAGAAGAAGTCCGGCCGTGCGACGTTTTCGATCTCATCTGTGGCACTTCCACGGGAGGGTGGATCGCCCTCATGCTCGGAAGGTTGGGAATGACCGTTCGACAATCCATCAGCGCGTACGAAGAGATCGTGCAGGACGTCTTTTCCGGGGGAGCTCCACTTTCGAATGAAGACTATGCATGCTCCGCAAAGACGCTCGAAGCCGTCCTCCAGGAGATCATTACTCGACACGCTCCACTGTCTATCTCGTCCTCTCGACTTCCTATGAAGGATGTGGCAAGACACGCCGGTTTCGTTCTCGGACCTCCGCCATTTCCATTGGCGGCTGCTTGACGTTAGGCAAGTGACGTGTGATGTTCCTGCAGTCACACCATAAATGTGCTCTCCATTCTCTTGTATGGGACGTGCTCTGTAACTCGTCGTAGTGCGCGAAGCACTGGGTAATGAACGTATATCCGAAAACAGGCTGGGTGCTGCAGGAAACAAGCGAGGGTGAGGAGGGTGAACTACGGAGGGTAGCACACCTGACTTTTCGCCACTATCGCTACCGGGTCCGGCGCTAGGACGTAGAAGTAGAAGTGGACTAGACGATGGACCCTTGTTAGAAGCTGCTAACGGAAGTGTCGCTCAAGTTAGAGCGCAACCCAGCCGGGGTTAATTGTCGGCCTCGCTAGGGGCTGGGGTCTCTCTGTTCTGTCCGCTGAAGCGAAGGAACAGGGGTATACACGAATCGGAGCAGTTAGCGATAACGGCGACCCAATAACAAGGGCTACTACTGTATAAGGCATAACAGCTACTGCTATCCTCCTTCCTTCCCTGCCCCCTCTCCTTCAGCGGAGAACGACGAAGGTTGTGGCATGTAGCACGTCGTCTTACTTGACGTAAACCGCGTAGCATGCACGCGCTTAAAACAACTTTGTTGACGCAAACTAAGCATGCAACTGTGTTGTTTTCAAGATGTAGATAGGGGTTA
>MU271422.1:11893-62183 GCA_021432655.1 Atractiella rhizophila
AAGAGTGTTCAAACAACAGGACGGTCAAACGAGAGAGCGCGTAGACGAGAGAGCGTTCGGACGAGGGAGCGTTGATCTCCCCGTGAAACGTCCAACGTTGGGTAGCGACTTGGTTTGAACTGGAAAGCGTTGACCTTCCGTGAAACGTGTAACGTCGGTTGGTCGTTGTACTTCGTTGGTGAAGTGCTGTCCAGCACTTCAACCACGGAAGTGGTACTTGGAGCATATAAACCCGCTCAAGTACAGCCCCGAGTAGGGCCGGAGCGCTTGGTAAAACCGACAACTCAGACTCGACTGTCCTGAGCTGCCACGCAAGGCAGGGCAGTCCAATCAAGGCAGTCGGTCTCGGAGTTGATCCGACTGCCCTGAGTGGGAACGGGACTGGGATTGAGGCAAGGGGTCGGTTTAAACTGACTACCTTGTCAAGGCAGGGCTTCCTTATCATCATCAGTTCGACCGTTCGTCTTGAGAGTCGTACTTTCTTCCGTCGTGACCTGTCTCTCCGTGGTGAGGTTAAGGATGAAAACAGCGCTGACGGGGAGGACACTAAGGAAGATTGTTCTCCTTCCGTCTACTAAGTCCCAAGTGTAGTTTGTTCGTTCAAGCGTAGAAAGTCGCGCATCGTGCGATAGTCGTCAAACTATCAGCGTAGCTTCGACTTAGAGGAGGGTAGGATCAGGGTCGAGACACCGCGTACCATGCCTTGTCAAGTCAGTGCTTCCTTATCATCATCCATCGACATAAGTATTTAGGAGGTAATACGTGTAAGTTACAACAACTATCAAGATGATTTTAGTGGTAGGTGTACAACCGGCTAGACAAACTATAGAACGGGTCTAAGGGAGATCTTAGTACGAGACTAGTCAGACCGGGTATGTGGTCTTTTTAGTAGGAATGCAAGTCGGATTAAACTATAGGAGACGAGATATACCAATAGCTTCCCCGACGTGTCTCAAACATTAACAGACTTCGTGAAATGAAAGGGCAAAACTAAAGGGTGAAGTTATATCTCACCAAAACGGAGGAGCTTGCGGAAGAAACGTAGGAGTAAGACCGGTGTAACTTTTAATTATAGGGGATAAAGTATCTACGTCAGCCGAAGTAGGTCAGCTAAGGGGTGACGTTATCTCACGGAAACGGAGGAGATTGCGAGAGTCACGTAGGAACAAGGCCGGTGTAACTTTTACTTGGAAGGGTTACGACGCTTGTGTCAGCCGAACTGGGACAGCTCTAGGGTGAAGGTACATCTCGTGGAAACGGAGAAGCTTTCGGAAATCTCGTAGGAGTAAGGCGGGTGTAGCTTTTAGTTATAGGGGTTACGACACTTGTGTCAGCCGAACTGGGACAGCTCTAGGGTGAAGGTACATCTCGTGGAAACGGAGAAGCTTTCGGAAATCTCGTAGGAGTAAGGCGGGTGTAGCTTTTAGTTATAGGGGTTACGGGGTTTGTGTCAGCCGAACTGGGACAACTAGAGGGTGAAGGTACTTCTCGTGGAAACGGAGAAGCTTTCGGAAGTCTCGTAGGAGTAAGGCGGGTGTAGCTTTTACTTATAGGGGTTACGGGGTTTGTGTCAACCGAACTGGGACAGCTATAGGGTGAAGGTACATCTCGTGGAAACGGAGAAACTTTCGGAAGTCTCGTAGGAGTAAGGCGGGTGTAGCTTTTAGTTATAGGGGTTACGACACTTGTGTCAGCCGAACTGGGACAGCTCTAGGGTGAAGGTACATCTCGTGGAAACGGAGAAGCTTTCGGAAATCTCGTAGGAGTAAGGCGGGTGTAACTTTTAGTTATAGGGGTTACGGGGTTTGTGTCAGTCGAACTGGGACAGCTCTAGGGTGAAGGTACTTCTCGTGGAAACGGAGAAGCTTTCGGAAGTCACGTAGGAGTAAGGCGGGTGTAGCTTTTAGTTATAGGGGTTACGACGCTTGTGTCAGCCGAACTGGGACAGCTCTAGGGTGAAGGTACTTCTCGTGGAAACGGAGAAGCTTTCGGAAGTCACGTAGGAGTAAGGCGGGTGTAGCTTTTAGTTATAGGGGTTACGACGCTTGTGTCAGCCGAACTGGGACAGCTCTAGGGTGAAGGTACTTCTCGTGGAAACGGAGAAGCTTTCGGAAGTCACGTAGGAGTAAGGCGGGTGTAGCTTTTAGTTATAGGGGTTACGACGCTTGTGTCAGCCGAACTGGGACAACTAGAGGGTGAAGGTACTTCTCGTGGAAACGGAGAAGCTTTCGGAAGTCTCGTAGGAGTAAGGCGGGTGTAACTTTTAGTTATAGGGGTTACGACGCTTGTGTCAACCGAACTGGGACAACTAGAGGGTGAAGGTACTTCTCGTGGAAACGGAGAAGCTTTCGGAAGTCACGTAGGAGTAAGGCGGGGTGTAGCTTTTAGTTATAGGGGTTACGACGCAGCAAACTTGTGAGATGGCCAACTCGCAAGGCGAACCTAAACGCTAGGTTGCAAACTCATGAGAATGCAAACTCGCAGGAATGCAAACTCGCGGGAATGCAAACTCGCGGAATGCAAACTCGCGGGAATCCAAACTCGCGAGACTGGGAACATGCGAGACTGCAAACGTGCGAGACTGCAAATGCGAGAGAGCAAACTCACAAGACAGCAAACTCGTGAGACAGCAAACCCACGAGACGGCCAACCCGCGAGACAACAAACTCCGTCAGCCTGAACAAATTCTTTGGTGCGAATGGTTTCGTTACCTTCAGGTGTGATGCTCTTGACCAGCTCTTTCAATTTTTCATAGTGTTCAGTGGAGAAAGTACCTTTGTAGACTTCCCAACCGACGATGATAACCTCTCCATCCTCCTTTTCTTCAATGCAAAAGTCCAGATGTGTCCCCGCCCCACTCTCTTCTCCAGGTCCTGGGCTCGATCTCCCTCACTTCATCCATCTTTTCCAGCGCTCTCCTCTCCAAGCACCAACAACCGGCACGCTGGGGATCGTACCCTGCCTCCTGTCCGCCTTTGCTTTGGGTACTCTCGCATGGGTGATGCACACCAAGCCTTCCCTACACCCAGATAACACTGCTCCTCCCCTCTTTCCTCTCCCGGCAACATGTTTCTCACCTTCCCCTCGAAGGTGGGCGGAGAGGCCGCGATCAAGGGAGCGAGCGCTTTGCTTAAGGTCGCAGGTTGGGAATCGGACCCGCGAGGCTTGCTGGAGACAGAGGTGGCAATCTCGATAAGATTGAAGTCTCTTTCAGATGGATGGAGGAGGGTCGCTGCACATAGGTATTGAGAAGAACGAGAAGGCTGAAAGAGGTGCGGAAAGTGTGGAGAGAGTGAGGAGGTGGAGACGGGTATAACGGCGGGTAGGGTTGGTGGATGGTTTGGATCGTGTGCAGGGTGATGTAGTGCCAGTAGAGAGGATTTGGTCTCAGTCTTTAAGGTAGGTAGGACAAACTCAGAAGTAGCTCAGACAGGCGCAGCGCCGAACTGTGCCTTCTGTCAGCACCATTTCTTTATCAAGAATTTAGTGGAGGGTTTTCTCCGAAGAGACGAAAGAAATCAGAGGGAATAAGACGCACCTCTTGGACTCTTGGACAGTCTAATGCATCTTCGGGATGTGTGGTAGAGTCTCAAGAACTTTGATGAATGTACAAGCTTCTGGAACCCAGTCTCTGCCATGGGTGAACACTCACTGCATCGCTCTCTCACTCTTGAAGAGAGCAAGATTCCTGAGTTTTTTGTGCTGAGTGCCAAGTGTTTCTGCACAATCGGAGAAAGAGTCTTAGGAGTCCTGTGAGTCTCAAGTTTATCAACCCTAGCATGTCGACCTAACGAGGAGTGATGAGTTGGAGTTGGTGGGATGAATTTTATGTTCTCCCTCGTCAATTCGATATCATACAGACTTCATACTTCATATCTCCATTGGCTCAAGCAGAAGCATAACTTCACCTTAGCCACAACGCCACTTCTTCTTAGGACCGTTTTCCGATCCGTTAGACAAGAGATCTTCAGTGCTGGATGGTCCATCCTTCTGTTACCTAGCATTCGTTCCTCCGTCTTGCAAGTTGACAAATTGATCAAGTTGCCCTAAGCTTTCTTCCCTTCTTATCCTCACATTCGTCTGGATTTTCTTTCATGCATTTGTACGTACGGATCTTTGGATCCGAATGCAGCTGTGCTGTGTTCAGTATGATGAGCTACCAAAATCAATCGCTTGCCATTATAAATGCAGAAATTGGAGGAAATGGCTATCAATGTACAAGCAGCCTCAAAATTCTCTTCAAGGTTGTCAGCCTTCTCCAGACATATAGTTGATCGAATCAGCAAGGCCTGTGAGATAACGGTGTAAACACAGTGCATCCTTTAGAAAGTGCAGAAACGGTTATGCAAGCGACAGCAGTCTGTACCACCGACCACCATACAACAGGATTGGAGCCCCATGGGTTTCCCAAATAGAAAAAGTGCAAAGTGATCAATCTGATCCCCAAACCTGTATTGTTTCACTTTTTTGTGTTTCACGCTTGTGAACTCTGAGTTAATCTTTTTCTAGCTGTATTTTCGGTCACTTGGATCAAGTGGGAACTTAAAAAAGTGATACAAAAATGTGGAATCCAAGAAAAAGTGTGTTTTGGACAGTCCTAGTTGGCTCTGATTGTCCACATTTATCATATCCTCGTCCAACAGGCACACAGGATTCAAGGACAATCAAGCCCTGTGTCAGGCTTGCCCCTACGTATTACCGAAATGCACCATCCGAGGTCACGTGACTCACTTTACCGTGTCATGAGATCACGTGCCTACCCATCACCGCTCTGCACATGTCTGCGCTGTTCGCTGCTTTCTCATTTCTCACACGAATTGCCGCTCAGCAAACCTTATACATTTCGCCGGTCTGCACCGTCTCCATTTTCGCCTTATTGTCCTTTCTCACGAGTGTGACCCAGTATATCTTATTTCCGAGTATTCCCTTTATTACTTTCCTGATCTAGTTATCTTACACGTTTCAAGCAAAGTATGTTACGGTTTATGGCAGTGCCTTTACATATGTATATATACATCGAGATGTAGTGGTGGTGACCTCAGCGTATTCTCTTAGGTTTACCTCCACTACAGGTTAGTCTTCTCATGACATACTATTCTCTTAGGTTTACCTCCACTACAGATGCATCACCCATCGGCGACCGCACATAGTGTTTGCCCTAACACCCTGAACAAGGAATGGATCGTTTGAGGAGTGACACCAGTGAATCTATTCTTCTAAGATTCATCACTTTTTGGCATGAGTCATCAAACATACTTTTGAGCGTTCATACCTCCCTCAGTAGGCACGTTAAATTGAAATGAATTACAACATCTGATTGCATATGCTTGTGCCTTTCTGAATCTACAAGGAAATTTTTTTCTGCAGAGGTCAAAAATGTGTCTCATACTGGACTAAAACCCTCACAAGGGTCAAAGTAGGGTCCAGGGGGCCATGCCCCTTGCGAGTGGGTTGGGGGGCCTGACGGAGAAGGCCGATGAATTGTTTAAGAAGAGATGGTTAATATTTGGAAGAGGAAACACGACGATTGGCATTGGTTAAGGGGAGGCAGGCATGTCAGTGTGTAAACCCAATCCTCCCGATATTTCGACCTGTTGTTTATGCAGTCTCCAGGAGACTGACCGCACATTTCCATATGCCCATCTTTGGACAGAAGCACGCCTCTGAATTTTGCAGCGAGACCTGAGCTGTATTCTTACCGTAAATCACGTGACATTGTACGTCTTTCCTCTTCCCCTCCGTTCCGCTTCATAATCCATCTGATGGAACACATCCGGTAGCAGAGAAGGTGCAACCGACTTCGGATAGCCGTTTTATGAAGGAGATGTATAAAAGGCAGCTCGCTCACCTCCAAGGTCTCATCATCGAGCACTATAGCAGAAGAAAACAAGATGCTTACTGGACAAAAGATCACCATCAAGGGTCTGCGCAAGAGCGCGACGATAGGGAGAATAGGTTACGGCCTGCTGAGCTTGTGCGTTTCTTCGTTGCTCCTTTCTTCGTGGGTTGACAATGATGAATAAAGGACGGCAAAGAACGACCTTGATCCTGTATCGGAAGCCCAGGCTATAGAAGCAATCAAGAGCGCCATAGACGGAGGTTCGACGTATCTGAACGCGGGTCCGGCTCTTTTCTCTCTCAAAATGCCTGACACGACTAACCTATGAATTGGACAGGCGAGTTCTACGGCCCTCCCTCCGACTTTGACGCGAACATCAAGCTGCTCAATCGGTTCTTCAGCGTCCATCCCGAGTATGCGGACAAGTGTTTCCTCTGCGTCAAGGGTGCATTCGACATGAAGACGTACCAGCCTAGGTGCTCGAAGGAAGGGTTGAAGGCGAGCGTGGAGAACATCACGAGGCTTTTGGGTGGGAAGAAGAGGCTCGATATGTTTTCCCCCGCTCGTGGTACGTATATCTCGCTCAAATCACCACCACATAGAGTTGAGTACCGATGGCGGTTGTTAGTCGATGCTACTGTCCCCATCGAGCAAGTCGCAAGGGATTTGAAAGCGTTGGTTGAAGAAGGACTGTTTGACTACGTGGGGATGTCCGAGTATGATCCTCTATTTCCCTCATTCAAGAAAAGTCTCAGACGACGACTGGGAACAGATGCTCAGCCCAAACAATCAGGAAGGCACACGCAATCTGTCCTATCTCCCTTGTGCGCTTTTCTCCACACTTGTTCATGATACAACAATACTGAGTCTTTTCCGCTTTGGTATGCAGCTCGAAGAGGAATACAGCCCGTTCTCTCTCGATGTGGAGAAGAATGGAGTCTTGGATGCTTGCAAGGAATTAGGAATCCCGATAATCGCTTACAGTCCTATCAGTAAGCTCGGTGCTCTC
Source organism: Atractiella rhizophila (assembly GCA_021432655.1). Lineage (NCBI taxonomy): Eukaryota > Fungi > Basidiomycota > Atractiellomycetes > Atractiellales > Hoehnelomycetaceae > Atractiella > Atractiella rhizophila. The sequence goes on from MU271422.1 coordinate 18,742, forward strand.
CATAATGGAAGTCAGTTCACTCATATTCTGTATTACAGGCCGCGGAATATTAAGCGGTCAATGGAAGCAACCCACCGAGCTGGACGAAAAGGACCTTCGGAGGACTTTTGACAGATTCCAAGTCCGCTTCTCTTTCCTCTGTATTTCGACTTGCAACGTGGGCTCATGTTATGATTATTTCAGCCCGATAATTGGGATCATAATCAAGCTCTCGTCAACAAATTCCTGAGCATAGCGGAAAGAAAAGGCGTCACCGCTCCCCAACTCTGCCTCGCTTGGATATTGAAGCAATGGGAAGGATTCGTGCCTATTCCTGGAAGCGTATGTGCTCTTTGTCCCTCCAAGCCTTATTGTTGATTAGCGTATGCGAATACCATAGTCTAGGCCGCATGTAGTGCGAGAAAATCTGAAGGCTCTGGATGTGGTGTTGACGGATGAAGAAGCAGCTGAAGTGAGGGACGCAGTGCAAGGTGTGGTGGGAGGGAGATACAACAAGTTCGTGGAGCATACCTTGGCTCTCTGAGCAGTTATTGTATGTTTCGGATCGTTCTGAATTACGAGATTCCTTGCAAAGCTTTGTCGATATTATGGAAGGCAACAATGATAATGACACGTGAACTCCTCCCTCATTATGTGACGTCACTTTCATTACTACGATTGAGCACGCGAGAAATCTGAGCTACTTGCGGATCGAGATCATCTTAGTTAGCCCCCGCTTTGGTCAACCTTTGGTGACGGGATCAGCAATCCCAGTTTCACGAGTGAACAGCTTACGTATGGCAGTCCTCAAAACACGGCAAAATACGCGAGGGAACGAATGACGCAGTCGATAAAACGGATCCAGTTTGCAAGTGCATCTGGAGGCGTCAACGGTGCGTCAAACCCTGCGCTTTTTCACGTCTGGCACCTGTTTCCAGTTTTCTAATCCCTCTTCGCTTGTCCGCTGACGTCTTTCATCTGCGATATAAAAGGGAGTCCCTCCCTTCGTCCAGGAACCAGCAAAGTTCATTCACGTCAAATTTCACGACTTCCTCGCTTAACGAAAACGAAAAATAGTCAACATGATCGCCTTCCTCCCTCTGCTCGCTGCGACCGTCCTCGCCACCCCCCTCACCTTCCCCGTCTACAAGAGACAGGCACCTACTTTCCCAGAAGGCACCCCCGCTTGCGCTCAGCGCTGTCTCGATAGGAAGTTCCAGGAACAATCCTCCCTCGCTCCTGGTACCCCTTCTGGAGATGTAGCCGCCGTTTGCCAAGTCCAGAGCTTCACGGCCGCTTATGCACAATGCGCGAGGGATCACTGTGTTTGTCTTTGTTGTTTCCCAGTTTGAGCAGTGGGGACTGAGAACCTGTCGATAGACTGGAGACGAGCTCCAAACTGCTCTCTTGGCTGGTGCTGATCTGTGTGCGAATGCTCTTGGAGGTGGAAGTGGAAGTGGTGCGTCCCCTGCTTACATCCATCACATTCAAAGCTAACAAATGAAATGTACAGGATCATCTGCAGGATCCAGCACCACCGCCAGCCCAACTGAGTCGAGCGCGTCCTCAACCGCTACGGGATCCGGGGTAGGAGGAGGAGCCGGAGGAGCAAGCGTGTCTGCCTCCTCCATCCTCTCCTCCTTCTCCTCCGCCGCATCCGCCAGTGCCTCTGCTGCTTCCTCCTCAGCTGCCTCCGCCGCTTCCTCTGCTTCCTCAGCCGCTTCAGCCGCCTCTTCTGCCGCATCCGCCGCCAACGCTTCCCTCTCTAGCGTCCTCGCTAGCGCTTCCTCAGCCGCCGCCGCTGCCACCACGGTCACCGATGCTGCTGCCCACAGCTCCATCTTGGCTAGCATCAGCAGCGTGGTCGCCAGCGCTAGCAATGCTGCCAGAGCGCCGCGAACCCGGTATGTCCTCTTTGTTTGCCTTAACACCCAAAACTAATCTCTCCCACGTTCAGGCCCCCACTACTGGAGCCACTGGAGGAAATTCTCCCGCTTCGCGTCTTACCGTCTCCTCGACCCTTGTCGGATTGGTCGGAGTTGCAGCAGGTTTCGTTTTTGTCCTTTAAAACATGAAGACATACGAAGAAATTTGAATGGACTCAGACTAAAGAAGAGGACGCGATGGTTTCTTTGCTTTGCTTTTCAAAATTTGTTACGATTGAACGATTATGAACATTCTTCTCTGTGCTTGTATAAAGCTTCAAAATCAGGATACGAATGTACATGAGAGTCGTTAATCATCTTTTCTTCCTGATCCGTATGGAGAAAACTTGATAAAAATCAGAAACAGTTCATCTTCGACTGAAGCCAACAGTAAGATTATGCACAGGTGAACGCACATCCCAAGGTGTGCATAATGTCAAGGTGTTAGACCACACCGCAGAGACTTCAAGAGAGATTCAATCACAACCCGTCGACATCGCTGGCGGCGCGATCACAGCGTTCAGGGTATCAGAAAAATCTACAATCGAAGGCGAAGGGCTCTTCAAATAGGATCTTATCCCATCGGGGGATGGATCGAATGGCGATGTGACGATGGAGTTGAGAGTTTCAAGATGGTTGAAATGCTCTGCGTCCGGGATACTAGTGGATGGTAGACTATGAAGCACCATCAGCTACGAAGGAGTTTCGTCAACTTTTCGGTTCTCAGTGCCAAAGCAAAACCAGACCTCTTCTCTCAAAGCAGCAGCCTCAAGCTCCTCTTGAACGGTTGCTTGTTCTGCCACGTCAATCGCAAAGAACGAAAGGTGTTTCAAGATCACCATCAACCTAAGCGACAAGGCAGACGAAAACCATCAGTCATGGGACAGAGTCGGACCAAACTAACCGGTGGATGAGCGCCTTTCGTTCCGGAAACCGCCTCGACCAAAGAAAGAGGTAACCTGGTTGGAACGAACTTCCAAACATGTGGATGAGCTTTCCACTGAAGCCGTCGTCGAGCATCGGCCTGGGCAGGACCATGTTTCTCCGGAGCACAATGTCGAATGCGTCTAGTATTAGGTGGATTTGTTGGTCGCAGGCGAGGTGCACAGTTTGAGTCATTTCCACAAAGGCTCGATTGTCTGGCCAGAGTTCTCGGCAGGTCTGAAGGAGGCTTGCGACCATGAAGACTGTCTTGCATTCGCGACTTTGGATCATGATTGAAGTGGTGAAGTTCTCTTCTCCCGTTGAAGAGCGCAGATGTGCTTGTTCCCTGTTTTCGATCCCCTGCAGCGATTCAGTGATGATTTCGAAAGTTGATTCACGCCAGAGTCGAAAGTTTGCGCAGAGCTGAATCATTTCGAGGCAAAGATGTTGTGCCTCCTCCTCGCTTACCACGCCTTGTTTGATCTTATCACCTACAGTGAGAAGCCAAAGAAGGAGAACGGTCAGCTCGCCGGGCCAAACTCAAGCCAAAAATGACGAACTCGAGAAGGCAAACCGTCGTCGTATGGTCCACGCGTTTATTTCTCCAGCGTAGGGCCATTGGCTTAACAGTCTCTCTTGATGCAGGTAGAAGTAGAATGGATCAATGTAGAGCTCCGGGTCCACATCTAAATTCTGGAGAGCGGTCTGAATCTCAGCATCCGCACTAAATAATGACTCTCATTAAACGCTTTGAGATTGAAGAACTGTCACCTACAGAGCAGGTGGTTCCCCGCAGGCTGTATTGACGCTGATATCAAACACCTGGTACAACGCGTCGATTAGTTTATTCGGAGTTTTATGTACGAAGGACATACAAATAGTGACTCAAAACAGCTCTCAAACTCCTCAGTCCCCCTTACTTCAACAGTCTGAGCCTGCAGGCAGATTTGTCTGAAACATTTCACGGCTAATCCAAGCAGAGGTTTCACAGATTCTACACTCCAGTTATGCGCCGAACTGATAATTGACAAGACTATTGTGAGTGAAGATAGATTAGGGCGATCGAGTAATGGTGATGTTGGCGACGACGCAGCGAAGTTGACGCATTGGCGCAACAGAGACATGCGAACGCTGTGACGGGCGTAACCTTGAGCGCGGAGGTCTAGTGGATTCTCCAAAGTTGTTGTTCGAGGTACCGAAGGCATACTGTGCCTACCAAGGACTGCCTTCGCGTCCAAGTCAGATTTGCACTTTCTAGCAGGAATGGCCATGATGGAAATATGAATGAAACGGAGGGAGCAAGTGACTAGAAGACACCATGAATGAACAAGAGATGTGACGTACCGAGTGTGAAGTCCATTTCACACCGAGCACCAAGATATAAGATATCCAAATCTGGAATAGTTTTATTCAGAACTCGAAAGCGGAAATAAAATCTTCACATCAGTGTAGTCACTAAATCCTTTCGAGTTCTCCGCTTTGAGCTCCTGGTAGGAAGTGTAAGAAGCTGGTAACTCATGAGAACTAACGCCTCTGAGGATAGTAGGTGAGTAATCTATGCCCACTACTCCAAAGTCAGTGTGTCTCCTCAAGTGATAAGCGTACATCTTATTAGGTGGTCCCCGAGGCTCAATGCGAGCTGATGTCTTCCAAGTCTAGAGTTCAATTCCGATTCTCCCAATTGGATAGATTGAATCGACTTTAACATTTTCTTCGAGACATGCGAAAGTAAATGATCGTAGCCTTTTTTGTTGCCCGTCGCCCTGCTTTGTGCATCAGTGAGGCATAACTCCTGGGGAAAAGAGGAACGATGGGTACAGACCGAGCCTTCGATTTTGAGGCTGAAACATCTTTGACAGAACTTGAGACGTGGGTGGTTGCAGTGCCGGAAGATCCCCGCTTTTGCTTTTGCCGAATTTTCGCGATATCAGCGTACAAGGCCTTCGAGGAGCTATAAGCTCCTTCTGACAGTTGATTTAGGTCCCATCTAGATATGAGGTTCAGTGCCTCACAAATGAGAATGATGTCGTAAATACAAACCGTGTTCGCGCTGGGTCAACATCCGCATCATGGCGTTTGCGTTTTGACCCTTTCTTCACGAGTGAGCACGAAGTTCCTTCGTGTAAACATGGGAGGCACTGAGACCCCTGGGTGGAAGGAAGACAATCCCTCTTGTGAGTTTGACAAGCCACGCAGCTCATTGTAGCTAGTAGAGGCATCAGTCGTTGAAAATTGCCTACATTCAAGGGCATACTTGGTAATGATATTTCTAATAGTTCACTTGATCCTCTCTACGCTTCAGAATCCATCTCGTACTAGTACCTGAATGAGAGCAGGCTTGAGATATTCTGACTGGCAAAGGGATTGCCTCACCTAGTTATTGCGTTACAGAAGTGCTGTATTGTAAAGCTAGGAAGATAATCACACTTGAAAAAGGGCCGCCATTGGGGTGAAAAGCTTCATGCTGATCTCTGGGCAACGGGCGGAAGTGCGGAAGCAAATGGTGGACTGGGTTGTGTCATAGTTATATTATCACATGCAGTCTGAGAGTGTCTACTTCTAGTGTTTGGGTTGCGATTGTGGTGTCTCGCCGGCACAAAAGTTCAACAGACCTAAGTCTTGCAAAAAGATGGCGGAGGAGATGGACAGGGATGGACTTCTTCAAGCACGCAAATGTGATCGAAAGCCATTTCTCCCAAAAATTATTGGTGCTCGACTTATGAACCAGCTACAAGAGCTTGAAATGTGGACGATTGCTGGCCTATGAATGCAGGCTCTCGAAGTATTGATGTGTTTATGGAGATATTCTGTAATGCGACTGAAGTATATAATCCAGTTCAAAAAGCCGTTCCCATTGCATTAGACGGCGCAGGATACCTTTTAAAATCAGTTTTCTGCTGCGTTCAAAAGCTGGACACACCTCATTCCCACCACCTTGATCGCTTGCACAATCTCATCAAGCTCCATTAAATCTCCCGCTGACAGCTCTACTTCTGTAGCGACGAGGTTCTCGAGAAGATATGTCTCGTTCTTCGTTCCTGGGATAACGAAGATACTGATTTAAATAGCTTAGGTCGTTCTTGGCTAAAGGGAGATACATACTCATCTCCTTGTGCCAACACCCAGGCGAGAGCCAGTTGACCGGTCGTGCACAGTTTCCTGTCTGCCACTTTCTGCACAGCATCTACCAGTTTCATATTCTTTGATAGTGTTTGAGCACAATGCAAAACGGCGAAGAAAATGAGATACCTCTTCGAACGCGTCTTTCCGGAAACGAGGACTCACAGCCCTTATATCGTCTTTCCCAAAATCCTCTGGCTTATATGCACCAGTGAGAAATCCCGTTCTCCATCAATCTCCCATGAACGGCAGAAAGGAGATGTTATGCGTACCTCTTCCTAGTGGAGAATACGCGACAATCCCAATGCCTAACTCGCGACAAGTGTCCAATATCCCGTTTGTCCTAATGTCCGGTGTCCATAACGAGAATTCAATCTCGCAGGCTTGGATAGGTGCGATGGAATGCGCCTTCCTGATCTCCTCAGGTGTCGCCTCGCATATTCCAAGATGGTTAATCTTTCCTTCCTTCTGTAGTTTTGCGAGTTCTGCCCATGTTTCTTCAATGGTGATGGTACGGTCGACCTCCAATTTGTGTCAGAGAGACGGTAGATGGATATGAGGGATGACCTACACGCGATTGATAGTATAAGTCGATGGTATCCACTTGTAGCCTTGCCAAAGAGGCTTCGCATGATTGTCTAACTACTTCGGGTTTGCCTGAAATACGGAGCTTCCCATCCTTATCAAACACTGAGCCAAACTGTGCAATTCTTCATCAGATCTTGAACTCCTTATTCACGAGGAGAAGCACCTTCGTCGCGATAAAGCACTTTTTCCTATACTCTGGATCTTGCAAAACGCTTCCAATTAAGACCTCGTTCTTGCCATTCCCATACTTGAACAGGTTTTATCAGTGGGTTGAACTTTATATGGAGAAAACGCACAGAGCTGCTGTGTCAACATGTTGAATTCCCAAATCGAGAACCTAATCAGGATTGGCGATCAATTCGGTGCCGCAACAAGTAAGAGGCTCCACTATGCCTTTTTCAAGAGCCTCCTGCTCTCTTCGTCTGACAGGGAACCTTGATAGAAAGCTGAGAGCCCCATAGCGCCGTATCCAAGGGCTGGGACTAGGTCATCGCAAGCCGATATCAACGAAGCTGCTAGCATTAAGGCTAAGAAGGAGAGCACACTGTAGGGGCCATTTTTGCCTAATTGTCTAAGGGAATTCTTCGACATTATACACTAGGAGTATACGTCTTCTGTTCGTTTTAGGAATCTATGATTCTTAACTGTGCACGGCGCATCGCACTGTTTTATAGGAAGCTAGACTTGCTTGATATATCGTAGCAAGCTACTGGAGGCCGCGCCTTCAGTCAGTATCATTCCCCGATTTCGGACTATGCGACTGAATTCACGGGCAGCACGTCCCGTCTCCTCCTCAGCAAGCAGCGAAAGAAAACTCGGCGTCCATCATCTAGCCTCAGGGAGAAGTTTCCATTTGCTCCTTTTCTCCTCCGATTTCGGACTGATGCATCTCGACAACTTGAACTGCAACCGTGTAATGCGGTATGGATATAGCGGTTGTTGGTTGAACACGACTATGGTAAGAAAGAACGGCACGTAGCCGAATTCGGGGACTGGATATCTTTTTCAGATAACTTTATAGCAATGGCCAATAGAGATGCTATACGATTATTAATGAACAGTATCGAGCCAATGAACCTTGTTAAAGTGAATGTTAACACTTCAATGTTAGTCTTTGTCTAGTCAAGCACTTGCGTTACCAACGTCCATCCCACAACTTTGTCCTTCACGTATCTTCCACTCGTTCTCCAGTGCCCTCGAGCGCCAGACGTCATGGCCACTCCACCAGAATCCAGCCAAGCAGCCGCCACCAACCCGACAGGAACACCATTCTACGAGCTCTACCGCAGGTCAACCATTGGTGTTGCTCTCATGGATTCGCTAGACGAACTAATACAAAGTGGACATATCAACCCTCAGCTGGCTTTGAAAGTGTTGCACCAGGTGCGTTCCTTGGCTACTCATGAGCAGACGGGTAGCTATTGTCGCATGACTTGATTCTACTTTTGTGTTTAAGAAATCCTCTGCTACCAAAAGCATATTTGTGCTGCCATGAGCGACATATGAGCTGTGGACAGGACATGGAACGCGTCACTGACACGTGAATTTTTCTTTTGTGGCGTTACAGTTCGACAGAGCAGCGGCAGCAGCCCTCAGCACAAATCAGACAAAATCAAAAGCTACGATTAAAGGGCATTTGAGCACGTATCGGTTATGTGATGAGGTGTGGACCTTCATGGTAAAGGTCTGTCCGTCCCTTTGTTCCCCCCCAATTCATCCTATGTCCGCTACCAAACCCACTAATGGTAGATTCTGTGTGGGTTATAGGACGCTACCTTTAAGATGGAGGGAGGAGAATCGATAAAAACGGACAAGTGCAAGATTGTAGCTTGTAAGAGCAGTGCAGCAGGTGGAACCAATGCCGGGTAGTGAGAGACTCAGAAGGGAGGACTTTGACTTTGGAGGAGGTTCGTACTCTGTTTGTGTATCTGAGGCGATGTACGAGTAGTGTAATACTACTTTTGGCTTTCTTTGCGATCGTCTGCTCGTTGTCGAACAGAAACGATCATGAGGCTATTCCAGCTCTGAGGAATATTGTTGCTTATGAGCCTTCTCCAAGGCAATGCTTCTACGCTCATATTCGCTGAATCATCTCGTCGATTTCTTCAACTTTTTCTCACACACTAAGGCACGTTAGAAGGCATATTTTAATTTATTTGACTTGCAGGATGTATTGTCTTAACATACTAAAATTACAACTGCTCAAAAGGCGGTACCGACGACATTGGAGGGAGCTGGGTACCTAGGAAAGCATAAGCAGAACCCAGTAAAAATGTTACAATAACAAACCTCATTCCCACGACTTTGATTTTCTCCACAATGGCGTCGATTTCTTTGAGGTCTTCAGCAGACAGCTTGACCTCCGTCGAGCCGACGTTCTCAAGGAGATATTTTTCATTTTTAGTTCCAGGGATGGCGAAGAAGCTACAGCGATCTGTCAGATTCCTGCTGATGCAAATATGGAGGAACCGCTTACTCGTCTCCTTGCGCGAGAACCCAAGCGAGCGCCAGTTGACCTGCCGAACAATTCTTCTTCGTCGCAATCTCTTTGACTGCATTAACTAGTTTCATGTTCTGCAAGCCAACGTGAGCTCATTCCCTCTGTCAAATGGCAATACCAGAGGTTACCTCGTCGAACGCCTCTTTCTGAAAACGAGGGTTAATGGATCTGAAATCGCCTTGTTTGAAATCCTCAGGCTTGTATGCGCCAGTGAGGAATCCTTTTCCTCCAAGTCAGAGCCGTAACACAAGCAGAAGCATGTACATACCTCTGCCTAGAGGAGAATAAGCGACAATCGCGATCCCCAGTTCGCGGCAGGTGTCCAAGATACCATTTGTCCTATGAGCATCTCTATCAGCGTGGAAATGCCAAAGTGGTAAGAGACGAGCCTGATATCAGGCGTCCACAATGAGAATTCGATTTGGAGAGCAGATATAGGAGCAACAGCGTGCGCCTTCCTGAGCTCATCAGCTGTCGCCTCGCTGATTCCAAGGTGCTTGATCTTTCCTTCCTTTTGCAGCGCTGCCAATTCCTTCCAAGTTTCCTCAATCGGGATGTTTCGGTCCACTCGATGTTGATAGTAAAGGTCGATAGAATCCACTTGCAGTCGCTTGAGTGAATCTTCGCACCATTGCCTCACGACCTCGGGTTTCCCTGACAAATACATCTTTCCTTCTGGATCATACATGGCTCCGAACTGAAGTGCTCGCGTTCATATGCCAGGGAAAGTGAATGGAGAAATGCACAAACCTTTGTTGCGATGAAGCACTTCTTGCGGTATTCAGGATCACTCAGCACCGTCCCGATCAATGATTCGTTCTTTCCAGCACCATAACTAATTCGATCGCCATTTGTCAGCGACAATCACTGCACGCATAAGCAAGAAATAATACAGGATAGCAGTATCGATGTGCTGCACTCCAAGATCGAGGACCTATCATTCCATCATCAGTACAGTGTCTTGTGGACGAACAATAAGGATAAGACGGCGGCGATACCTTCTTCAATAGCGCTTTGCTTTCCTCCTCGGGTTTCAATTGACCATAGAAGGCAGAGAGACCCATAGCACCAAATCCAAGCGCGGGGACTGGCCGAGCACCAGCACAGGCGTCAACGCCATAATCTATTGGCTGGAAGGGCTTACTGCGTGGACCATTCTTGCCTAATTGTCTGACAGGGTTGCTTGAGGTCATCGTCGTAAACTCGTAGATGATCAAAACGTGTTGTGGTGTTGTTGAGTTGGGGGGAAAGAGATGTCGAAGCTGTCTGGATTTTATGTCCTGGAAATAAACAAAAGCTCCACCGGTCTCACCACTGATGTACCTGATGTTTGCTAGTCGCAGCAAAGGGGAGCTCCTCCAAGTCTTGTGGCCGCGCACTACTCTCAGTATCTCTCAGCGCCCCGCACGGCCATAATCCAGCCCGCTCTCTCCTTGATTCCTCGACGCAAGAGCAAGCAGCTCCACCCGGCAAACTTCCAAAGGCAAAGTGGAGCCCGCCACCCCCAACATGCCGGTCGCGGCGATGCCTTTCAGGATCCAAGTTTTATCGCTTCACCTCATCCTCTGGATTACCAATCTACCCCGCGTTGAGACATTAGCAGGACAATGACGCAAATTCGAGCTCGATTCTGCTAGAAACTTGAAGACTCTGCCAACCCCCGCCAATGGCACGAATGCATCTCAACATCTCAACAATCTCAAACTCGGGTCATTAACCATCTCCCATTGGCATAGGTCGATTCGGAGCTCCTCGTTCGTTCTCAATCGTTCTCAACAGTACCCTATGGTCCTCCGCTTAACTCTCCTCGAAAGACCCCTATAGTCTGCCGTTTCTCAGCAAAGCAGTATGGACACCACCCTCTCACGATCGATTCATCTTTGGGCTGTGATGCTCTTCTCTAGCATCCTCACAGTTTGAATTTGGATCTCTAACGAGCTCTAACTCTGTTCATCCGAACCGAAAGCACTCAAATGGCCGGAGTTTTCGACGTGATCACAATCTAACACAGGCAAGAACCAATCACTCGCTTTAGTACTTCTTTTCACCCAACATACTCATCAGGATTCTTAGGAACCCGGTGCGAGTTAATTTTTTCCTAGCTCTCATACTCTTGGACTATGATTCTGCGAAGATGCCCTCAGAATTGTTGTGCTCCTCACCTGCAGTTCTCGACGCCGTCACACAGGTCAACATTTGGGGAAACATCAGGTGTCTCCGGAGGTTAAACGGTTTCCATCTGCACATTCATCCATGGACATGACGGTTCGAGGAAGAGGAGGAAAGGGAGGTGGAGAGGTTTACAGGAAGATCAGATACCTCAGCGTTTGATATGAAGATTCGTCCCCACCACCTTTACTTCTTCGGCGTCAGTCAGCCTTCAGTTACCTCCTAGCCTTTGACACTTGGATCTTATCGGTACCCAACGGTCCCATCTCTCTCCCTTCCACACATGCTGCAGACCCTGGCACTGTCAGAAATATGTCTCCGCCATCCCTCCAGCACAGGCTCCCTCTACCACAATTCTAAAACTTTCCAGCTCAAACTCGCCCCGTTCTCTGCTGATGGAAATGCCTCCATCCAACTATCTCCGATGGACTGCTCTCACCTCGGACAGCTCACCTCCCTCACCCTCGACTGTGGTGAGGAAACTTCGAACTTTGTTACCCGCAGGTTCTTGGGCATACTCAAAAATGCAAAGAAGAGATGAGGAGCATACAACTTGAGTATCGTCCGGTGGACTGGTTCGATTTCCGAGAATTCATCCCCTGCTTGTTCGGCGATCGCGGAGTGAAAAGGAAGCCGTACTGAACAGAAGAAAAGGACTCCAAAACGCTGACTGAAGGTTCATTTATTCTTTGGAGAATGGGATAAAGAGAAAGATCGCCGATCTGAATGTGAGAGTGTGGGGTGAAGGACGAACAGTCAAGGATATCAGACGATCAAACTTGAAGGCGTTTCAAGATACTCAAGATGTTGACACATGTTCAAGTAACGCTGAGTCTCCAGTGATCCCATCACTGTCATCGTTGCCTTTGGCTTCGTCGCATGTCGCCGAAGGTGAACTTTCTATTCTAAGTTCGACCTATCCATTCGACTCAGTGGCGGCGCATTCAATATTCACGCTCCCCCAGGACATCTTAGCGAGCTGGGACGATTAGTATAGTCAGGTCAGATAGCTGAGGGTCATATAAAATTCATCAGTTGCCTGCCAATTAGATTTATTGAAGGTTATCACTCGGTGGTATCATTGTTCCAAATTAATACACATGAAGCAGTACTGTCCTCGTACATGTGTTACGAGGTGCTTTCCAGGCCGCAAAAATGGCTGACATCCCCTCGTATGAGCCACAGCTCCTCACCATCCTTGAGAAATTTATCTAGTTGTTCTGAATAGGAAGGAATCTTGATCGAATCCATTGTTGGAACAGCGACGTGTAAAATCTACGCTCTTTGGCTTAGAGGCAAAATATAAACAATGGGATGATTAGTCAGTCACCTTTGATGGATCAGTGACGCGGTTGTTCACGTTCGAGAGCTGGAACTGATCAGCCATGAGGTCGAGAGCCTTCCCAACAGTTGTATTCTATATGGGACCTTCAACATTTAGCTTTGCAACTAAATTCAGGAACGTACCTTGTGAAACCACAGCTCCTTCTTCTCTGATTCCTTCAGTCCCATACCTGTTATCTCTCCAATCCAAACGACGGAAAGGAACAGCTTCTCATTTCGCTTCACATCCTTCTCTTTCTCATTCTTTGACGCTGCTTTCGCTCGCTGACGAAGCTTGATCAGGCGAACTGTATCACTGTCTTTCTTACCAGCCTTTTCCTGCTTTTCTTTATCTTTCAACCCCAACTTTTCTCTCATCAGGCGCACTCTCTCAGCGACCTCTCTGTTCCTCTCGTCCTTCACAGCTTCCCTCGCAGCTTGGGCCACTTCATGTCTATCTCTTGAGGGCACAAGCTCCTTATAAGTCCCTCCACCTACAACGTTGCTGCTGGTCGATTCTGAGATTGCCGGAACAGGTGGAGGGGCGGAGCAGGAATGGGTGTCTGGTCGAAAGTGCGAGGAACAGAAGGGAGCTCTGCAGTTGGGACAGGGTAGTGGAAGGAAGTCAATTTGTAAGCAGGAATGGTGCGAACATTGCGCCCCGATGGCCATGAGTGCACTGTCCTTCTCTTGTGTCGCCATGCCCTGTTGTTCAACTCTGGAGGTTGGCCCTGCTCGATCTAAGTAGGATTTGTTTGGTCTTGCGCCGTATTTGCTGGTCTAATCTGGGTTCAGCGGCTCGTCAGCTGGAATTCTTGAAGTTCAAATTGCGAATGGACTGCCTTGAAGAGGTAGCATACTGGTGCAGCAGCGATTTACCGTTCAACAGCAACATCTCTTTCCGTAGCAAGTACAAAATTACAATTTTGAGTGTGCGAAATGACAAATTTTACTGTGGTCATAAGATGGACTTTCCCGGTGTTTACATGTTAGCGTTTCTAGCCAGCTTGCGCTTTACTCGTCGAAGTTCAAATCGCTAGGCCAATATCATTAGCAATGACGATTGCTCCCTTCTCTCCAACCATGAGAGCAGAAGCATATAGGTGCTACGGACAGCGTCAAATTAGCTGGGTCAGCGAGTGACGGAATGAAATACTCCTCCGATTGGTGCTGGAATGATCGACATGTCTATTACCTTGAGCTTGTTGACCCCATAGACATTCAACCTTCCTTTCTCGATTAGATACATCCTCGAGTGGGAGCAGAGACGAACCGACTATCCACGACTCCATTCTGATCCCTAGATTTCATGGCACATGTGCCCATCTAACCAGAGAACAAAGCATGCTTTCTTTTTCTTTTGTCCTCCAGGGCTGAGAGGGGCTTACAGAATGATAAGTAGTCGCGACTGTGTTCCGGATCCACTCCTCGATTGCCTTATTATCCTCCTCCGAGTACGTCACCACCTCGTTCTCAGGCTCCTTAATCGGATCCCACTCCTCAGAAACCATCCATTCGTTATTGAGGTCCTTTACTCGAGCGCTGGAGTACGGCGCAAACTTGGGATGGGCGTCCGCTAGCTCGCCTTGGAGGCAGGTCATGCGCCGAACGATTTCTCGCGCTGATTCGTCATTTGTTGCTCAGTGATTTGCGCGTTGGGATGAAAGAAATGATGGAGTCGAACCTTTCTTGTAACCCCAAACGAGAGGAGCCATATCAGCATCGTTCGACAGAAATCCTGGGTCATAAGTGACCTGTGCCCCCGGAGCTGGACTATTGATATGAATGCTTCCTATAACCTCGCATTACCGACCTTTCTCACTAGCAGTGATGATACCTGCCTCGACTTTCAGGATATGCAGCCCAGCTCAGCACCTGAAACCCTTTCTCCACTATCCCGGTCCGCTTGGGGCTGTTGGGATTGATGACCAACGTAGCTATGACAGTGAGGCAGACGAGAGGCTTGTCGTGGAAATGGGAGAAAGAATTGTTCCACACGGATTGGAATGAAGGCGAATTCATAGAGGTTATCTCATCGTTTGTTGGTCGAAGCTTCGCACCTGGCATTCCAACCAATTAATTCAGTTGACATAGAGAGTGCGAGCGACTCGGAACAACCGACCAGCATCGATCCCGTTCGTTGTGAAGAGCCCGCGGCCGCCCTCGAGGAAATCTTTCTCCGCCCTTTGGACTGTTTCCGGGTTCTGAGTGAAGAGAGGATCGAGGGTCTCCTGATCCAAGCTTGTCCGATATTTCGACACCATCACTTCGTTCAATGATCTCAGTCTAGGCCTGTGTCTACTGAAAACGGCGTACATGGGTGATCCATCAGACTTGAGCAGTCCGCACTCAGGTCTCTTTCTTTCAATGAAGGGAGAGAACCCACTTACCACTCCCCCACCCCTCTCAAGTCCACCCTGCAAGGAATCCCTGCCCTCTCGAGGACCTCCCTCCTTCCCACTCCGCTCCTCTCCAACACAATCGACGAACCCAACGCTCCACATCCGAGAACACACAGCATCCTCGCCCGCACCTCCATCCTTCCTCCCACCCTCGTCTCCACCTCGAACCCTTCCGCGTTAGGCGGATCATTTGCGCTGAGGAGGACGCGGACAACAGTGGCCTGGGTCAGGATGTGCAGATTTGGGTTGGCTGAAGGTTGAGAGGGAGAGGTGGCGCTGTGAACTGAGGGGTTGAGTGGGAGGAGGTAGTTGAGAGAGGAGGTCCGGGTTCCTGTTCGGTTGTCGATGTACTACTCTACCATTCGTGAATGAGTCAGAATAACCGAATGAGAAATCTGACCTTTGGGACCGCGAACACTGCGTTTGAAGTTGCAAAGTCTTGTGCACTGTTATAGGGGGCGAGAGCATTAGCGGAACGAGCATTGTGGTTATCGAAAAGGACGAAAGAAGGAGATCAGAGTGGACAATGATCCGAAGATTCCGGTATTGATTTCTCTCGTCGTCCCGTCCCGTCCCCCCTCTTTTTGAATAAAGGAAGAACAGTCGAGACGAACGACGAAGAGCATTAGCGGAACGAGCATTGTGGTTATCGAAAAGGACGAAAGAAGGAGATCAGAGTGGACAATGGTCCGAAGATTCCGGTATTGATTTCTCTCGTCGTCCCGTCCCGTCCCCTCTTTTTGAATAAAGGAAGAACAGTCGAGACGAACGACGTCAACTGGCCCCGGCTTCTCTCATCATTTCTCCTCTTTTCTTTCATGCACAAACAAGCTCGATGTCTTGCACGGGTTAAATCACTTAAGCCAATGCGCGCGACACAAAAGCAAAGCGGAAGAAGGGAAGGCGAATGATGCGTACTCAGTCTTGAAAGGCACACCCACCGCTCTCGCCGCCTGTATGAATTGTGCGCCGACAGAGAGTTGGTTTCCTCCGTAGCTGACCTGTCCCAGAAAGTATGACGATCAGAAACACGGGAAAGAGTGAGACAGAAGTAGAAGGGAGTGACGAACCTTCACTGGCCCATCACTCCCATGTATCGTTGCAACTGCACCTGGTATTTGATAGTTTTCGCTCTACGCATGCAACTTTATCGTTATCACCATCCATCCTCAAAACTAGAAGCGAGAAAGGAGGCACCTTCCGATAGAGAGGGAGGAGATCCTTTGCAGTCCTTCACGCTTCAGTGTCAGAGCGAACACGATGATCAGGCAAGCGTACCATCCTTCCATCCTCCACGAGTCAAAGTCAGACGCCGAACCTCGCGTGTATGCGCCTAACGAGACTACAAACGGGAATCTTTTGAGAACAGCTCTCGCAGAAAAGACGCCAAACAGGACAGTGAGAGGGCGTACTGCAGGAGCTGCCGCCGACAGTGGAACCTGTTCCACCCAATTCCTTTCGTGAGTCCCAAATCAAACAAACGTGAAAGTGGAACAGACCATAACAACTCCATTGCGTTCTACCTCCCACCTTTTCTCCACCTTGTCCTACGACAAACGCACTTCGATCTGATTTTGGGTCTGGAAAGAGGTTCGAGTATGCGAGCACGGGCTGGACGATCGACTTGTCGTGAGTAAGGAGTGAACCAGATTCGATTATTCCTTAGCAGACAAGGCAAATTGATTGGTTAGCTCGAGCAGCGATGAAGGTACCTGCCTATGGACAATGATGGATTTGAGACAGATAATCGTGAGGCAACCACGAGGGCGCTAGATCCAGCACCTGCGATGAGTATGTCGTGAAGAAGAGGAAAGGATGACATCGTGTTGATGTTGATGATTGTAAAAAAAAACAAAGTTCGGGTAAATAATATTATGATAAACACTGCTCGGATCCGCAACAAACGACGATCCAAGCTTTTCACAGACTTCCGCTCACCGGGAGGCCAAGTGTATTAATTGGTGCATAATTGGTATTCTCAGCTATTAATGTTATTTCTTCAGCACTAACCAGGGGCCATGGCGCTGTCCAGGATATAGAGGCTGACAGAAACACGAATATCTCTCCGCCGTTGAAATCTCGTGACATTTGTTCAAGTTTTACCTCTAGCCACTTGAGGAGGAAGGGGTTTTGAGGGGTATTTAAAGAGTTTCTGCAATGCTCCACCGCTGCTCAGGACCATGGAAAAAGATACAGCTCCAGTTGCTGTACCACGGACTGCCAACGCGACCACTCTCGGCACTTCGAACGTCTCACATTCACATTGGAACAAGTAGGCTACAGCAAAAGTACTAGTGAGTCTGTTCTCTATATTCCTTTCCACTTTAAAGCAGTTCCCGATAGCGGATGTGGTCGTGGTCAACTCAGTAGCTCACAAATGATGCGGAACAGCCCAAACGTTCAGGATAGCCTCACCCCCTTCCCTTCCCGCTCTGCTCTGCAGGCTACTACTTCCTCTCCCTTCTCTCTAGTTTCACAAAAACGATGGCACGGTTCGCACGATCACTCTCACAACGAGCACGAAGAGAAGATGTCCGTCCTACTAGAAGCGCCATTCCGCTCCCTTCTCTCCCAGCCAGACATCCGCATCGTTTTCATCGGATTCCTTTCCAACATCGCCCTTGCAGGAGTCAAGTTCACAGCTGCCTCTATGTACCACTCCACAGCGCTCGCAGCCGATGGGTGGCATTCGCTAGCTGACGTGATTTCTGACTCCATCGCCCTTACAGCTCTCATGTTGAAGAGGAACCGAACGGGATTCCTTGCTAGGTGTCTAAGCACACAGCGGTATTTTGGGAGCGGAAGAGGAGAATTAAACAAGTTGGATCCATTCGCCAGTTTAATCGTTTCGGCTATCATCGTCAGAGCTGGAATCGGATTCGCATGGGAGTCTTTACAGAAGATCATCACTTTCTTACCCACTGCCTACGCGCACGGAGGCCACTTACACATCTCTTCTGAAGCGGTGGGGGCGGCAGGAGATGTCGCAATGTCGCCGGAGGCAGCTGGAGTCGCATTCTCAATAGCTCTCGTCGTGATCCTATCGAAGGAATGGCTCTCAAGAGCAACAAACCGCATCGCAATCTCACACAACTCTGAACTCCTCCATTCCACAGCCACACACCATCGTTCGGACTCTTGGACGACGGGTAGGGCTCTCACTCTGAAACTTGAGCAGGTTGTTGACGCGTTCATTTGATGAATTGAGCAGCCGTCGCCGCCTTGGGTTTAGGATGTGCTGCTGCTGGCGTACCTGTTGCCGAACCACTCGCTGGCCTTGCAGTTTCGATGATGATCATATGGCAAGCTATCAAACCCGGCGCTCGATCCATCCTCAGGCTACTTGACGCCTCCACCCCTCTTTCCGCTCACTCTCACCACCCGGAACCTGACCTCCATGACGAACCGCCCGTAACGTCCAATCACTCTAGTTCACACGGTGATCTCCACGGACAAGACCATTTCGACCTCTCACAACAGCTTTTAGACATTGGATTTCGGATAGTGGATCGGAGGAAGATGTTGGACGGCTCCGGTCTATTGAGAGTGGATGTCATCAAGGGGGGGAAGGTGAGCAGTCCAGATCTTGCTTTGTTGAGCGACTGGATCAAGCAAAGTAAACGACGGAAGGTCCTGGTAAGGGTGACGGGATCAGATGGGTTTCTTATCGATATTAGAGCTAAATAGAAGTTGCAGCACAATGCAAGATGTAGTTTATACAGTAGAAGTATCAATGCTACCTAATACAACAACTGAAAGCACTTGTCAGCCTATAAACTACAGCCAAGCAAGACCGTCTCCGTTAAGAAAAAGATCGTTAAATCTGTCCCAAGTGAAAAACTCGATCTATAAGGCAGTAATCAGCACCATTCATGCATAGACAAAAGTGACGGAAGGTGAACCTCTTCATGGTCTATTGAAAATGATGTCGTCTTCATCGATTCTGCATCTGCCGTAATGACGACCCATCTCCTTACATTCAGGTACTTGTCGCGGAAAGAGGTGACCAAAGTGCTCAGCTCCTGCAATTCCTTGAGCTCGTTCTCTTCCAGTTCCTTCGCCTCCATCATTGGATCCAAGCCGTACAGATGCAAGTCTTCGACATCGTGTATACGATCATCCCCAACAGGGAACCAGTCGAAAGATGGTGCTAAAATCGGTGGAGGTGCTTCGTATTTAAGTGGAGGACAAACCAGGGAGAGGGATGGGTCAAGGCGCGTGACGGTGGAGTAGCTGTTGTTGGGTAAGAAAGCCTCGAGGGCGTTCAATAAAATGGATCGCACAATAGGAACGCTAAAGCAGACAGTTTCATCTCCTGTTACCAAGTTCCACATTAGAACAGGACTCACCCTAAGTGATAATTAAGCCAAGGATCCTTGGTCAAGTTGGTCTGCAGGTTAAACACAGCGTTGTCCACAAGCAGTCCAGGATGGAGGTATGGATGAAGAAGCCATGATGGACGTAGGGATTGGAGAGAGTTGAAGTTGCGATCAATTCCCACTCCGCCTAAGAAATTTCTGAGTTGATCAATGTGATTGAGCATGGCGAGATGTGTAAAGGTGACGGCGACGCCTAAACTCTCTGTTCGAAAAGCAGTTTCTGTAAAGAAAGGAAAGAAATATACCTCCATCCCATATGCGCTTCCATACTCTCTCCTTCTGCTTCGCACTCCCAAAGAAGCAAACATAGCCATCTTTTCTTATCCTCCCATTGTCTACTTCTTCGATCCTCTTCAAAACCTCCCTCGCTTTCTGTTCATCGTCCAATTCGCTCACATGAATAAACACGAAGTCCGTATCTCCATCCAATTCACTCGAAAACTCGAATGCCCGCGCTCTTGAGTTGTCGCCGTCGCTGCCTTCTCGTCCTACTAGATCGTCTGACTTCAGGAACCAGAGGAGGGCAAAGATATCTCCATTGATTTCGACTCCTAGTTCTTCCTTCAGCTTCCATCTTTCCGCATCCGGCGTTTCTTGCAGTCGCTTGACCTCGTCCATAGTCGCCGAAAGTTCGAACGTCGCCTGGTCAGCGATGATGAATCCCTTCCCGTCGTTCCCAGAGGCGTTTTTTACACGCAACAACGCGTCTATTCCATCCGGTATGCCCCACCACAACTTGAGTAACGTCCTCCCTTTTGAAGCAGCATCAGGAAGGGTGTTCATCGGCTTTCTCCACCAGTCTAAAGCCCCCAAAGCGGCCATCAAGCTTTTCCTTTGGTTCTTCAGATCACTCAGAACGACGGATGACCGCACCAGCTGATCGTGATATAGTGAGCGATTGAACGCATCCAGTTCTGGATCGTGAACTTGTCCCAGACCGGATACAGGGCCAGAACCAATTGAATGCCGCGCGGAGGTATTGATGGAGTGAACTGGGGCTGTGGATGATTGTCGAGACGTTTCCACTTGAATGATGGACCCGAGTCGTGATCCAGATGCGCGGGATGGCCCGGGAAGCTGCGTCGTTGTTTCATTTGGAAGAATAGGAGGAAGATGATCCACCGCATCTCCTTCGTCCATCACGTCGAGGAAAAGGTTCATCTGACTTTCTGGTACTCCTCCACCTCCTGCCACATCCACATCCATAACATCATCTCGAGCAGATTGCGTCTGCGACATCAGAGCTGGTGCTAGAGGTTGTGTGACAGTCGTCTCCACAACAGGCGATGTACCTCGCGGAGACTCAATCAAGATTGCTTCACTTGCCTTCCCCTTTCGTTTAGGAGGAATGAGCATCGATTCGAATTCATCGTTGTCGCTCTCTGACTCTGGGACCAGCTGCGCTAGCGTCTTCTTTTTTGTAACTTGCTTCGGTGGCTCTTTCTCCTGCTTCTCTTCCACTGTTCTCCTCTTCCAATCGTTCCCACTGACTTGTTGGCGGAGTGGAACGCTATCGTCTGAACTGTCTTCCTCGGTCACTTCTCTTGCACCCTGTGATTGCGACGGGAATTGATATGTTGACTTGCTTTTTGACTTCTTCACTTCCTTGATGAGCGATTCGTCAGGCGAGCTTGAAGCTTGTTCGACCTGAGAAGCTTTGGTCGACGACTTTTGTTTCTTCTTTTTCTTCTCCTTTTTCTTTGCCCGCCGCGAATATTGTTTGAAGCCATGACCTTTTGGATTTTGATCGTAGAATTCCTTCAGCCAAGTAAACGTACACATCAAGAAACTGCCCCTAGAATGAAGGCAGTGACGTACAAAGATACACTCTGTGTCGTTGAAGTTCTCAAATGGCTCCCATCTCAGGACAAATCAGCAAGGCAGAAAACAATGAAGTAAGAAATACGTACGAGTTCTCTGATTCGCTATAACCCGCCCACTGGCCAGAAGCGCTCAGCTCCAAATGACTGCTATGATGCACCGTACCTGGACCAAGAACTCTGTCCTCTCTTTCGACCTGCTGTACCGCGAGTCAAGCACCTTCTCTATTGTACCCTATCAGATTTCAAGTGAAAGGTAATCAAACGAGCAAAGTCTCACCAACGGTAAACTCTTCCTGACTATCCGCCTCTTCCTCCTGTTGCTGTTGCTGCTCGATTTCGGCTCTCTTACGCTTTGGCATCCTTACAACTTCCTCAAACTGAAATGACTGCAGATTGCGATGTTATCAATTGTCAATGTTAAGGCGCTGCCGTCAGTGTCGTAGTTGTTGCAAAGGAGAGGCTGAGGCGCGTAGGCGGTCCCCGTGACCCTGCGGGTAAACCCCGTGAGGGGGATGGGACGGGACCCCCACCAGTTGTCAGCCGTGTCTTAGATAACTCTTCCTGAATGCAGCTTTCGTTGGTACGACGATACGTGCGCACAACGTGAAATATCCAGGCAGGTTCGAGATATCTTTCTACGAACATGCAACGACGTCGCCTACTAGTACGGAAAAGCCAGCGCATCTTGGCAGCGAGTTGTGATGGAATGGAAGACGTTGTCCTCAATGGAATGCCCGTGCCTAGTGGACAATGAGATACCTTCGTTCGTTTACGGACACTTTCGATCGGCGGACATCGGCTGCATCACATCGTCTTGGAGTACCTTCTTCCATGTCAGCGGAGTTGGAAAGGGAAATGTTTGGTTAGACGTCCACTTCTACAGTTCTCAACACCAACTAAAAATGTTACACTACAAGCTCCACCAATTATGCCTTTGGCTGAATATCTAGAAGGGGTTTGAAATTGTATGAACCCATTGACTGTTGAATACAAGGATATGAGGACAAATGGAGACATGGGAGTGGCGACGAACCCAAGCAACATGGATGAAGCACAAAGTCTGAAAGAACACTAAGAAAATCACGGCCAACTTTGAAAATTGAACATGAACTGAAGTGTACCAATTCGAAAAGGTCTCCGCGGCGCCATCCTTTCCGCCTGTTAGACGTCGCTTTTCACATTACACCTACAGAAAGGGCTCACAATGTTGCTCAAGTTTCAGTACATAAACTCTGAGATGCTCCAAGCTCTCACATGTACCTTTTCCAGGACACTGATGGTCGCTATTCGAGTAAGCAAAGTCAATCAAGCTGATCCTGCCATCCTTCCCCATCGTAACATTCGCGTCGGAAACATCCCAATGCTCGACTCCGCGCTCGTGCAGCTTGACAACGATATCGTAGACCCTTTGGCTGGCATACAGTCAGCCTCAGTGCCGTGAGAAAATGCAGCAGACAAACTTGATTTCGCGGTCTGAGAAGCCTATACCAAGCTTGCGAAGGCTTTTTCCCACATCCTGAAGCAGCAGGACCCCTCCTCCCTCTTCCCCCCCTTTGAAAGCCCCAAAAAGCATGGGGACATCCACTCCCGCGAGGTCCTTCAGGCGTCTGTACGCGTTGATCTCGTTCTCCAACTCGTATTGCACCTGGAGCTCCTTCGTAATGAACCTGTTCGAGTCGTTTGCAAAGGCTGCCGTGAACGTGAATGAGTGGCTCAGCTGTTCGTGCTGCAAGAGGAGGAACGGTTCGAGTGGAGGTGAGGGGGGTGGGGTGTGCAAACCGGACCGTTTGAAGTAAAATCCATGAGGAAGGTGGGCCGTATCGAAGTTCACAAACTGCGAGTCAGGAATCTTGGGAAGCGAGAGCGTCAAGTCGCTCCTCCCTTCCGCCCGGCAGGCGAACTCAAGGCTGTCCACCTAACCTTTTGTCACACAAAAGCGGAGTTAGAATAAATGTTCTTTACCTCACATAAAACGGAAGCAATCCCTGCAACGTCCAAAGACACGAGAGGATTTCGCCAAGTCGGAAAGTCCTCCATCGTGTCGATTCTTTTGACACCCATACTATCGTACCATTTTGCGTGCCAACAAGCGGTTCCAAGCCAATCCTGCTCGTCCAGCATGCCCCCAACAGCACGACTCTTGTCCCCACGGTTTTGCTTTTTTCCTCTGGATTCTGCAGATCCTTCACGATGCAACGTAGCTTTTTCGTCAGAAGAACCTTGGAGATTCAGGGTGGACACCTCAGAAGCGAGTATGGATTCCACGATGAGATCGTCGAGCGACTTTCCTCGGAAGTCGTCCGGAATGTCGACAAGGAGCGAGGTGAGAATTTCAAAGATTGGATCTCGCTCCGAATGGTGAACATCAGATACGGCGAAGTAAGTGGTATTCCCAAGCGTAATCTTCTTGAAGAAGACAAATTCCAAGGCTGAGTGAACGGTTGCGCGGTCTAACTTAAGCTCTGAATTAGTCAAAGCCACCTATAAATCAGTTGAGTGAAGAACCCTAATGTAATGGTCAGACGGCCTACTTTGCTAACGATCGAAGTCTCATCCGTTGTTTGGCGGTCGACCACTACTGGTTGCTGAGAGCGAGCAGCTTGCACGATCTTCTCCAAATAATGATGAGCTACCAGCCAAGCCTTCTCTTCAGCCGACATTCGAGGTGCTCCACCGACGGAGAACTGACAATCGGTGAGTATACCCTTGGAACGGCCATCTTGCGGGTTTTTAAACACTGGGACACCAGATTTGTAGAGGAACGTTGGAAGGCCCATAACCCTGAATAGGAGCCCCAAAACGAACCCATAAGCAAAGTTAAAGACAGGCCGAACATCGGTTTCGGGAGCAAGTTCCTGAGTTTGAACGTGGTGCTCAGAAAGTAGAAGCGCGTCGTCAATTGTCTTAATCGCGTTAGGATCAATAATCCAAGGGCACGAGTCAGATGTTAAATAGTCATGAAATCGCTCTCTCGCAATGTCGGTCAGACTGGGGCAATAAATCAGCTTCTCTGGAAGTCCCGGCATTGGCAGTGTCAATACTGCTGGCTTCTTATATGGCGAAGTGTCTGGTTGCCAACCAGCTAGCTTCTGAGTTTCGGTCCGCTGATGGTTCAGTTGGCGTCTAGGTAGAGTTTTGATGCGTTCCGAAAGACGCAGGCGGAGTTGCGCTGATGAAGACATTGCGTGGTCGACGGGAAGAAAGTGTCTGTGAAAGAGATATCCCGATCGTGCGAGAGTTCAGATTGTGACTTTGTGGCTATGAAATACTGTCAGGGCATTTCCATGGTATGGCCGTTGTGGAGAAAGAAAGGTAAATGAGATACGAACAACAGAATGCCAGAGTTCACCAGAGACGTCTTATCGCAAATGCGTTGAGAGTTGGATCAAAATCTGAGCGCGGAGTGGTATATATACGGCCAACGGTCTTTGTTCTCATTCCTGTTTGTGTTCATTCCTTCTGTCCAAACAGCAAAGAAACAAGGACAGCGGCTATGGCATGTTCTGACTAATAAGTTACCTTTGATCGTTTCACACAAGAGGGAGACATCAGGATTCTCCACAGCATAGTGTGGAAACAAAATTCCTTGTCTAGGACAGGTTTGATGGAAAATAGATGAAATGATGGAAGAAGGGAACGCACGTCACTGGATGGACAGAAAGTGTATACCTCTAAAAGACGCGGGCAATCAGAGCCTCGCTAATGCTTACGACAGGGCATGAAAGCAAGAGGCAGAGCTTGTTTCGGGAAAAAGATCAGAAAGCGCCAAAGACTGGGAGCGGAACCAGACGCTCGAGGGTGTTTTGCGCGAATACCACTGGTAAACGAATACCGCTCTGCTTCAGCTTCTCTGGATGGAGAGATATAGCACCGTTAATTTTTCAAAGGATCACGACTGCTGACACGTTGGAAACTAGGTCAGCCGCCCCAGCGCTTAGGAACACATACTACGATCTAAAAGGAGGCATTCGTGCTGGTGGCAATCCTTTCCGCACTTGCGCAAGGCTTTCCCACATACGAATCGGAAGAAGGAACTATTTGATCGTCTTAGACTCACTGCCTCAGTTCTGGGCAGAATTGGTCAAAAGTGGATAGAAAGCTTGGAAAGAAGGTGAAATTCAATACCATGATTTCTCATAGGTTTCAAACTGGCGCTTGCTGATCCACAAAACTTGAAGGGGACATGCGAAATTAGGTGCTCTACAATACTATAATACTATAATGTTGCGACGTGATTCAAATGAGATGAATTGTGGTTACAAAAGAATGCATCGATTTATGCATTCTGAAAGAAGTAAGAGCAAAAATGCGGACTAGACGGCCTCAAGAGGGGCTCATAATCCTACTCACTGGATCGTGATTATCCCTTCAATCAGAGCCCCTCTCAGTATAACCTCAGGCTCAGGCCGCAGCACCAACTGGATCAACAAGCTGAGCTAACACGAAGGCTGCTCAGAGTCTATCACATGGAAGGTAAGTACGCAGCTTCGGCTAGCTCTAAATACGAGGAACAGCTCTCATTCCCCTCTGCCTGCGTCAATTGAATCAAATCCTGTCCTCGTGTCGAGGGTAGGTGGAATAGCTGGGAGGTAACTATCACTTACTGGTAGTCCTCTGTACGCAACCTTGGCTCTTGAATACCTGAGTAACCTAACTGCTGAACGCTTTTGACCCGGCCGCCGATGAACTTGTCTCGGCTCCGATTCCGGTTTGTTGTGAGATGGTTGCTCGCAAAACCGAAGGGTTAAGATCAAGGGCAATGGTTAGGCTGCTTGGCTGCTTGTTGGAGATTGGCTTGGACTGAGGTTTGGAATCTACATTTCTTTTGTGAGTTTTATTCATCCCTTAAACCGACTCTAGTTGGATTAGTTACTATCATGCCTTGTGTTGACCCTTTACTGTTGACTTTTCATCTGCGGTACAATGTTGGCGCATTGCCCATCTGGAATGAAATCCAGGGAATACGTCTATTATAGATAACTCTTTGTTTGTGGACACATGTGAGCACTGCAGGAGACAGTGTAGCAGCCATAGAGAGGAGCATAGAGAGTAGAAGCTTCAGTGCGAGTGTGCTTTTGATCGTTACTCCCCTGTGTATCCAAATGAGCCATTGAGAAGATGTTGCTTTTGCTTGTTCCCGTGATAACAGCGTCTCCGAAGTCCCCTTTCAATGCAGAATGATACACAATCCACCTCGTTGCTGCATCCATGGCGTACAGATTGCCGGGTTGCTTTTCAGATTAGCGTGGAACCATTGTAGAGCTATAACCCATGACTGGCGAACACGCCTCGAAACATGGAAGTCACGGCAGCTGGAATGATGGAGCTGCTTACGCAGAAGCTGCCATCAACAGAAACGTTTGAGATTTAGAATGTGTGACCAACTACGAGAACAAACCGATTATCACTTGTAGAGCCTGCTTCTTGTAAAATGTACTTCTATTGAAACAAACCCTCCCCTGAAGTGGTGGACAAGCGTAGAAAGGTCGACAATTCTTCAGCCTCATCTGCAACATCCAAGGCCGCAGAGACAGGAGGAGCATGAAAAGGTGCGGCACCCGATCTTTCCTCTTTGACTAAAACACAAAGCTTCCTGTTGCGAGTCCCGTTCTACCACAAAACTTCAAAAATAAATGCAGGTAATAAACCAATAATATACTAGTAGCCACCATGGGTACATTGGTAAAGTAATGACCCGCCGTGTTACTAAGCTACTATTGCATTTCGTCTTACAATACGTCCATGCCAACAACACCGGGACTACATGCATAGGAAGAAAAGGATATTGGCAGATGTGTAGTGTTTCTACATCCTAGAATCGTAACACCTGCGTTTACGTTTTGATTCATGAGAAGCTGATTGATCGAACCAGATTGAGCCATATTTCGCTATGTTTGTCTGCATATTTCACATACATCTCGCACAAGTTATTTTTTCTCTCTCAGCTCCGTCGCTAGTCTTAGGAAGGTCTGGTCAGTCAACCCTCTCCAGAAAGCCCAACCCAGACATTCCCGCCATCCAATACCCACCATATCTAGCAACTTCATCATGGGAACCTCCTTCGTTCCAATCATATCCAACGGCATCAAGGCTTTCAAAACAACTCCTTCTTCGTCCGCGATCCCATCTCTGCAACCATCGTCGCCTCCTGTACGATGTCTCAAGTCATAGAACCGAACTATGGGTCGCTCTCCCCCAGGTCGAAGTTCACTCGTCGATAACATCGAGTCCATCACCATCTTCTGTACCGGAGTGCGAAATCGAAATCGGAGCAACCAGACTGAGATTCCCTTCCGTCCGTCCGCTTGTAGCTCTCTCGAAGCCTCAAGGATCGCTTCCACCTTTTCTTGCTCCGCGGGAGTGAAGAGGGTAGTATCAGCTCTAGCACTGGCACTTGCGTTCTCGCCGTGCGGTAAGGGGAGGAGACTGACGTGGTCTAACGCGTAGCGCTTTTCTATAGGGGTGTGATCGTGCTCTTGCACGGTGGATGGAAGGATGAACAGGTCGAGGAGGAAGTAGTGCGCAAGAACCTGAGGTTCATTGGTGGATGAGAACCCGAGGGCTCGCGAAGCTTGACCCTTAAGCATCGCCACGAATTTCTATTCCAGTGGACACTGTTAGTTAATAGAGGAGACAGGCACTGAAACTAGAAAGGGATGCGAACATTTCTCCATGGCTCGACGTCTGAAAAGACATTTGCGACTACTCCGCAAACAAGTTTGTGAGACGACCAATCGGCCGATTGGCATTCGCGACCCTGTTCGAATCATTAGTCAAAGTTGGAAACGATAAGGAGACAACAAACGCAATAAGCAACGTAAGCCAGGCACCTACTGCATCGTTGTGCTCTGCCTTCTACTCCGCAGACGCTGCAGGAATTAGGAAGGAGAAGGGTGGGTTTGAGAATTTCTTCGCTCATATCGTTGTGCGGTCAGGTGGGGCAAAGAAAATAAAGTGCAGCCTTTGGATATAACGGTGAGGCGACTGGCATTTTATCAGGGATTTATAATGACGCGCCTGAAATAACGGTGAGAAAAACCTTGTTTCTTCGAATTCCCACCTTGTCCTCGATGTCATTTTCAATCACAAAGAAATGCAGCCCAGTGTAGGCCTTCTCGAAGGCGCAGTTATTCCAAATGGCGCTCGAGCGTTCTGGGCCTGGAAATCACGATAATCATTCGTTGTTCTTTCAACCGTTTCTCGATCGATGACTTCTTGTCGTTACGCTAGTCTCAACGCGCGTTGCACGTCGCTGGACGCCATGGAATGTAGTCAATCACTTCAATTCATCTCTGATTCTTCTGGTGCACCATTCGCATGCACGCGACCATTCATCGGTATTCAGGGCAAATGCGAAGAACCTGGCGATTTCACTTTATTCCTGTGAGCAGAACCGCTAACATGCTCTGGTCGCGTTTCTTTAAAGAACCTCCATTTACCCAGTATTTCACAGAGTGAATATTGTGGATGACGTAGTTGATCGCAGTCAGAACTGAGAGAGTCTGGGTATGTCTCCTAAAAATTCAACTGTGATTAATAAATGCTCCTTGCTTTTGAAACGTTTTGAGTAGATCCATTTGAGCCCCATCAGACACAACATGTCAGTTTTAATCGCCACATTAGGAGTCAAACCAAACACCAGGCAAACGTCTTTCTACGGAGTTAATTCTGTCAGGATGGAGGGCTTTTCTTTGACAATTTGCACAAGTTCCAACTCCAAAGAGTCAATACTTGATTTGCCTCTAAGGCGGTATCCCATTCCAGCACGCAAAATATTTACTCGTGAGCAATGTTCACTGTAGCATGCATCGCTAACGTGCGTTTTGGTTCAGTTAAGACTCTTTTCACCCAACTGCGCTTTTCAAATCCTTCCGTTCGTTCTTCACAACCTTCGGGTTGAGTCAACAATTGTGCATAATATCCAGGCACATTCCAGCCTTGTCTCTGTCTTATCCGTCGAATCTGAAAACCTCCTCCGTTTGACCCCACCACGATGGAGCACCTTGACTGGCGGCATAACTTCCCAGCGCTCCGTCAACTGGGCTCGTTTGCATTCCATCTGTCATGGACCACCACTCTTGAACTGTCGGATTGGCAGCCATGGCAGCCATATCGGCGTCCCAGTCCGTTCCGACGTATTTGAAGCTGGCGAAAAGTACGCTTCTCGAGGCGTCGAAGAAGATGGAATCTGTGTCAAACCATAAGTTCATCATAGAAGTAATGTGCAGGTGTATTCCCTACAATCGACGATGTTCGAGTCTTTGATCTGCTCCAAGACAGCCGGCCAAACTGCAGCATGGCACTGCTTGTACTCCTCAACTCTGTCTTTCTTCACATGGATCCATTGAGCAATGCGCTTTGGTTCTCCTGTCGACTTTGGTGAGCCCATGGCGGCAAGGTGTTTTCAAGGTTAAGGCAGCTCTGCTTCAAGATCCGAGACGCCGGCACTGTAGAAGAGGAGGGAGGTTGATCCTCATTGCAGAAAAGAGCTGCACCTTCTTAAGTAGATCGATGGCACTCGATGGTATTTTGCGGACTAACGGCCCGTCCTGCCACCCTAGTCTGTCTTTTTCGATACTCTGCGCTACGTAAACCAAGACTGGATCGTGAACAGCAGCGTATGCTCGTGCGCTTACAAGGATATTCATGCCAATGTTACAACATATACAGGACGGTTTATACATGCGAACGCTACCATGTTACTTCCTGTTGAGTTCCTCTTGACGCTGAAGAACAATTTTCAATGCTTAAGTCACTTTGGGGGCGGAACACGAACCTTTCTCAACTCATCCCGTCCCAAAGGCTCCTCCAAGCTATGAGCAGTCTCCTTGGAGGGGATATGAGGTCCGGGGGCGGTCTGAACGCCAGCCCCTCCACCGAAGAATTTAGCGTCGTGACGCTTCCAATCCTCTTCCTTCAAATCACTGGGATCGTTCGTTTTCGCGGGGTGAGGGCTAAAATCCACATCAGCCTTTAAACGACAGAGGAGATTGAGAGACATACAGAATACCAAAGCTTCCACCCTTCCCGTCCCCATGTAACCCCCTGACTTCTTTAGGATTGTTATGAGCACCATGTTGTCCTTGCTGAGGTCCTGTGGGAGGATGTGGCCTGTGAAGCTCTGTCAGCTCAGCAAGAGACGGTGGCAAGAACAGGTATACAGAATGCTGTATATTTTGTCCTTGAGACTGTGTCGATCATTCTCGTTGGGATTGTCAATAGTCATCGTGATTCAAGTAATATGAACGGTAGCTGAATTTCTGATTCGATAAATGTGTTCTGGACTGGACGAAAGGGAAACAGAACCTTTTATGCAGCAAAGGAGTGACGTCAGTATGTGCGCGTACCTTGACTTGACTCGTTGAGCCTGACGTTCAGTTCACGTGACTACGCTACAGTGAGCTTAGGTGCAACGATCGACTTCTATTGAGTGTATATACCTGCTCCTGCATAACAAGAAATAGAACGACTGCATCATACTCTGCTAGCACGCACGATATCCATCCAAAATCCCATCCTTCCTCACTCTGCACTCGATGACTGCTTCGAAAGGAAGAAAACCATGTACACGAAACCGACACATCAATAAAAAGCTCTACCAACTGGTGTCTCGTTGTCGTCGTAATGGTCTGTTCTATGATGCTCTTTAGGATTGGGATCCCTCGTAAGCGACGGCTTAATCCATGGGACGACACGAACATGCTGTTATAAGGCCTGGAGGAATGGTGAGCTTTGGGCATAGGTTGGATAAAGATGCTTACTTGACGATCCCACCACGAATGAACTTGAGATCTTTCGTCACTACATATGAAGGACGTCAGCCCGTGTGTCCACAGACAGGACCAAGTTCTATATGTACCGAAGTACTAAGCCTCTGCATCACTAGTTTCAGAAACTTCGTCGATACATAGACCGCTATCATAGAGACCAGCGGGTGCGATTCTCTTTTCTTGTCATCTTTCAGCAACAAAAAGAACGCTCCAGCAATCATGCTAAATTAGGAAGACAAAGAGCTCTCAAACCTCACAAACGAAACGAGAGGACTATATAGAACCTGCACCTAACACACCACACCCAAAACGACCTGCCTTATCGAAGACGAAGGCACATACAGTTCACACCTTTAATTGCGGTGACAAAACGTATGATCGGTGGATAAAGGAGAAGCTTGGGAACTGCAAAAAGGGATGCATTTGAAGAAGATGCCGAGAGATGTCTCCCCTTCGTCCATCCAGCAACATCTTAGCCACCTTTCTCTCCCTCCAAGGCCGTAGAATCGACATCACATCCGCGGAGCGCGCTATATTCAGGGAGCCACGTCTCTCTCTATATATAACGACCAATGTGCGGAGAGAACATGGAGAGCCGACTTTCATCAAGGTAGCAGAGATGCTGAAGTGACAGGAGTTCGGGATACGAAACTCTGGACCGACTTTTCGCTTTCAACCTAAAGCTTTGCGCTCGACACCCTGGAGTTCTCCATCTCCACCTCTTTAAGGTAAGATGACGCAAGGATTGGAGTTTAAAAGGTAGCCTCCTTTCTCCCTTCAAGCACAGCAGCGGATTACTGTAAACACGACAGTTTCTTCCCGCATATAAGGAAAGACAAAAGAACCCCTGGAATGTTGAAACTTTTGGAGAAAGAACACTCACGACTCCACCTGAGCACTTCCACCATCCTTCCTAGCTCATCCTCGCTCTCTCCAATCATAGCGAATATATCAGGTCTATCGAGGTAACACCAGTACTCCAAGTTTCCCACCGGCTCGAGGAGGTTCGACGGCAGACTCAATCTGACAGCGGCGAGATCTACCACCAGTCACCAGTTCATCCCGCGCAAAAAAAGCATCCAAGCGTACCCTTGACGCCCAACATCTTCTTCAGTATCCCCAACAGCTGTTTGACCCTGCTCCCTTCGCTCTGCACCTCCCCATCACGGACGGAGACCATGTCTGCGGCGTCCGGATGGATGACGACCGCCTCCCCGTTCTCGTCTTCGTACGACTCTCCCAGTGCGGTGGGCGTGAGAGAGAGCGTGCTGGGTGTGGGAGACTTGAGTGGACTGGGAGGGGCGGAGGGAGACTTGGAGGGTCTGAGCCAGGACATGGTGGTTTATTTCTAGCCTAGACTGGAAGGTGGCTCTTGAAAGAGGGAGAGGTGATAAGGAGATAGTAAGGTGGAAGAGGCTGAAGGAAGAGTTGGGATGGAAACAAAGAAAGAAACGTTGGTTGATTGGTTGACTGGGTTGATGCAAGATGCAAGCGGAACGTGTTCCGAACTCCGCCAATCGTAATCCTCACCGCGGGTCCGCTTCCAGGTCATCTTTGTACGCCAGGACCCTTCAAAGGTGGCAACGATCCGATCGGCGGGCACATCCTTCATCATCCACTTCTCTTCCGTTTCATTGTTGCATTCATAAATGACGCCCTTGATCGCGAAACGTGGACGACTGATCCATCCCTGCATCGAAACATCAGATAAGCTCAATGAGAACACGGCTGAAAATGACACACCTCATCTAGGTATTGAGTAATGGCGCGCAATGATTTACCGTTCGAATTAGCTCGACGGCAGGTGATTGAAGTCTGTTCAGTGATGGTAACGTATGGCGAGAGCTTCACGATGCCCACGATAGAAGCGACCGGATGGGTAATCTGTTACCAGTGATGCGCATCGCATGAGGCTTTCCCTTTCTTTGGGGAGAGGCGAGTGAGACGGACCTGATACTCTTCACCGCGCTCGGGAAGGTTGACGAAGATGCCCAAGTTCTTGACTCCGGGATAGATCTTGAGGCCTATTCATTCTCAACTAGTTGCAGCACAATCGCTGGAAAACACACTCGTTCCCGTAAATCGACCGCTGATCTGATCGATCCCGTAAGCTTGTATCCGTCGAGCTCCATCGTCGACGACGGTTTCATACCAGAATGAAGATATAGGCGGGTGATGGCAGATCTATTTGATAAACATCAACACCCCATCTTTTCGTTTATTAGTAAAATCTGTTCACCTGTTCGGTGAGGAAGACGGATCTCGCTTTCTTTCCATCACCTCCACGGCTGGGTCGTGTCGTATGAGTCTCAACAGAAGAAGACGAAGAGCTAGAAGCGCTGCTATTGACATTCAACGAGCTATTCGCGGGAGAAGGGTTGATGCTAGAGCTGGAAGAGCTAGCCGGAGCTGAGGTCGAAGTAGAGGCAGTAGCACTTCCCAATTCCAGGAGACCCTCACTGACGAGAAGGTCCCCAGAAGCCGGATCCGTGGAGGCGATGGAGGTATCCCAACAGCAGCGAAATTGTTCTCCCAAACTGTGTGACTGATTAGGGGAGGAAAGAATCCATGGGACGACACGAACATGCTGTTATAAGGCCTGGAGGAATGGTGAGCTTTGAGCATAGGTTGACTAAGATACTCACTTGACGATCCCACCACGAATGAACTTGAGGTCTTTCGTCACTACAGATGAAGGACGTCAGCCTATTTATCCCCAGAGACAAGACCAAGTACTGAAGGACTAAGCGCTCTGCATCACAAGTTTGAGAACCTCCGTCGAAGCGCAAATACATAGACCGCTATCATAGAGACCAGTGTGTGCGATTCTCTTTTCTTGTCATCTTTCAGCAACAAAATGAACGCTCCAACAATCATGCTAAATCGGGAGAGTGATAGGTGTCTCAAACCTGACGAACGAAACGAGAGGACAATATAGAATCCGCACTAAACACACCACACCCAAAATGACCTGCCTTATCGAAGACGAAGGCACATACAGTTCACACCCTTAATCGGGGTGACAAAAGGTATGACTGGTGGGTAAAGGAGAAGCCAGGAACTGCAAAATGGGATGCATTTGAAGAAAATGCCGAGAAATGTGTCTCCTTCGTCCATCCAGCAACATCTTAGCCACCTTTCTCTCTCTCCAAGGCCGTAGAATCGACATCACATCCGCGGAGCGCGCAATATTCAGGGAGCCACGTCTCTCTCTATATATAACTACCATGGGGAGAAGTGCGGAGAGAACATGGAGAACCGACTTTAATCAAGGTAGTAGAGATGCTGAAGTGACAGGAGTTCGGGATACGAAACTCTGGACCGACTTTTCGCCTTCAACCAAAAGCTTCGCGCTCGACACCCTGGAGTTCTCCATCTCCACCTCTTTAAGGTAAGATGACGCAAGGATTGGAGTTTAAGAGCTAGCCTCCGTTCTCCCTTCAAGCCCAGCAGCGGATTACTGTAAACACGACAGTTTTCTTCCCACATTTAAGGAAAGACAAAAGAACCCCTGGAATGTTGAAACTTTTGGAGAAAGAACACTCACGACTCCACCTGAGGACCTCCACCATCCTACCCAACTCATCCTCGCTCTCTCCAATCATAGCGAATATATCAGGTCTATCGAGGTAACACCAGTACTCCAA
This sequence comes from Atractiella rhizophila, assembly GCA_021432655.1. Classification (NCBI taxonomy): domain Eukaryota; kingdom Fungi; phylum Basidiomycota; class Atractiellomycetes; order Atractiellales; family Hoehnelomycetaceae; genus Atractiella; species Atractiella rhizophila. The sequence continues at coordinate 53,291 of MU271422.1, forward strand.
GTTTCCCACCGGCTCGAGGAGGTTCGACGGCAGACTCAATCTGACAGCGGCGAGATCTACCAGCAGTCACAAGTTCATCCCGCCCAAAAAAAGCATCCAAACGTACCTTTGACGCCCAACATCTTCTTCAGTATCCCCAACAGCTGTTTGACCCTGCTCCCTTCGCTCTGCACCTCCCCATCACGAACGGAGACCATGTCTGCGGCGTCCGGATGGATGACGACCGCCTCTCCGTTCTCGTCTTCGTACGACTCTCCCAGTGCGGTGGGCGTGAGAGAGAGCGTGCTGGGTGTGGGAGACTTGAGTGGGCTTGGAGGGGCGGAGGGAGACTTGGAGGGTCTGAGCCAGGACATGGTTTATTTCTAGCCTAGACTCGAAGGTGGCTCTTGAAAGAGGGAGAGGTGATAAGGAGATGGTAAGGTGGAAGAGGCTGAAGGAAGAGTTGGGATGGAAACAAAGAAAGAAACGTTGGTTGATTGGTTGACTGGGTTGATGCAAGATGCAAGCGGAACGTGTTCCGAACTCCGCCAATCGTAACTTCGTTCCTTTTCACGAGCTGCATTCGGACCTTTTGTTTATTTACGTAACGCGTCCCCTCACTTGCGCGTCAATTCATCCATCTTACGCGTCCGTTCTTCCCTCCCATAAATCTCACAATCTTACCTTCTCTCTCAGACTGCCTCGAGCGTCAAACACAACGAGAGAAACATCATGGACCTCTTCGCTCCCCGTGTTGCCTCCCAACCAGCTGCATATCAGGTCGAATCCGACAGTGAAGAGAGTGAGTTCGAAGACGAGGCTGGGTTGCGGTTGCATCCTCGTCGCTCTCATCGTAAAGAAGAAGCTAAGATCGAGGTGGAATTTGAGGGAGAGAAGGGGAGGAAGGTCGAGGTTGGGTTTGGATTTGAGAAGGAGGAGAGGGGAGAGAGGGTTGGAAGGGTGTTGATTGATGGTGAAGAGGTGTGTTTTTGTCTTTGTTGCATCCTTCCTTGGTGCAGTGTCCATGAGAAGGGGAAGCTTGTGTTTATTCCTTGTGTAACTCATCGCGAGTTGTATCACTACTCCATTTCATTCTACGCGACATCATCGATACTGCAGAAGCCAGCAAACCATCGCACAAGGCTTCATGCTCACAGCGCATAAGAATGGTATTCTAACCAATTCTAACCCATTATTGACGCATGATTTCGCACAGATCGGACAAATCCATTCCCACGCCTCCACCAACACCCTCACCCTACACATCCCTCCCACCCTTCCGCTCCCCACCCTCTGGTCCCTCTCCACCGCCCTCCTCAGCACACTCTCCCCCTCCTCCCTCCTCCTCCTCCTCCCCCACTCCACAACCGCCTACCTCCGCACCTCCCCCTCCTCTCCTCCCATCCCAAAAACCTCACCTCGCCCCGCACCACCCCTCCAACCCCCAACGCTGTTGACCGGCGCACCAGCGGCGCTTATGGCCCTTGCGAATGCCCATGGAGTGGAGTGTACGGCGGTGTGTGTGCAGAGGGGGAGTGCTGTGCCGCCTGGGATGGTGGATTATGGACTTTCGGCGGAGGGTGGAGAGGGGGAGGTGGAGGGGTGGAAGGCGGTGAAGGTTAGGAAGGATAAGGGGAGGAAGGACAGGGGCGATTCTGGAATGTATATTTGAGAGATGGTGGATGGAATGGCGGCTGGAATTGTGTTGTGAGTTGTTGTGTAGCATTCAAGTTTGTGGTGCAACGAAATTAAGTCCGAAATGTCATTATGAGTTACGGCAGGACAGCTTGGGACTTGCATCCAACAACCGCATCGTCAACAGCAGGTGCCAGTGCTCGAACTAAACAAACTTAGTCAACCCCATCAGCAAGCCAAGTCGTGCCAATCGCTTCCATCCGTGTTTGTGTTTCCACAAAAGGGAAGCGTAACTTCGATTTAAGTGAAGTATCTGCGGATCTGAACTCCGTCATTACCATCACTGCCGCTCATGACCAATTGTAAAGCTTCCCGTTCAGTTTGTTTTCGTCGTTCGCGGCTTACTCGGGCCCCGAGCTTTCGTACGATCATTGGCGTACAAAGGACTATGAGAGGCGATAATAAATACACGGTCAACGGGAAGTCCGACCAGGACGTCGCCTAAATAAAGGCTCGTGAGAGGAAGAGGAATGTTCTCTCCACGGTCGAAGCGATTCCCGAGACCTATTAGTAGCTTAGGAGGTGACTGCCAGCGTCAGGAGAGAAAGAGGGAAAATGTCGAGAGATAGACTGGCTGCGTTTCAGGTTCGTCCCTTCGACTACATCCAGATTACAGTAGCACTGAGATGGCTGAGATGCTTTCGAAGAACCAGGCTTCACTTGGAGGAAACTCGAACGCTCCAACGACAAATGGCTCCGATCATCCTCGTAGCCTGGAAGCTGGAGAAGGAGGGAACGATTTTAATCATGAGGTGCGTTACAAGTTCTCACTCCGCTCCTTTTCAAAGCTACCAAAAGCTTTGAAATACTCATAGCTCGTCAATTTCTGAATATCCTCTAACGAGATTCATTCCCAGTTCTCAGTAATTCAAGACCAGCTCTCCTCCCTCAGTGGCACGATCCAACAACTGTCCTCCACCCAAGAACAAGCACTGTCTTCTCCAGATCGTGACCCATCCACCACCAAAAACGTTCAAAGACTTCAAGAGGAGGCTTCTCGTTCATTGAGCAATATCAAGAGCCATCTCACTCGTTTGGAGAAGTCTATCGCGCGTCTGCCAGCAGGGGATGATAAGAAAGTCCGGCTTCAACAGGCGGCTGCCCTTAAGAACAGGTTCAAAGGAGTCATTGAGGAATATCAAAAGGAAGAGAAGAAGAATAGGGACAAACTGAGGGAGCGGATGGAGAGACAGTATAAGATTGTGAAACCTGAGGCGGTGGGTCTGAAATCGGTCTCCGTGAGAGGAAGGCTGATGAAGAGCAGACGGACGAGGAAGTGCGAAGCGCGATCGAGGACGGCAGGGGAGACCAGATATTTTCTCAAGCTGTGAGCACTTCTGTGCGTCATCCGCTCACAAGCCAATGACAGCGTGGAAGCTTTTGAACTCGAATCGATATTCGGATGCGAGGAGTGCTTACCAGGATGTCCAAGAAAGGAGGGACGAAATAAAGAAGATCGAACAGACGATGACCCAACTTGCCCAACTCGTCAATGAGGTCTGTTCGGTTTCTCCATCTCAGTGAGGACTGTCCTTACGCTCTTATGCAGCTCTCAATCATGGTTGAACAAGACGATGAGAAGATAGAGCGCATTAATGAGAAGGTGGACGATACGACTAGAGATATGGGCTTTGCGTATGTCCTCTCCTATTGCTTTTACTTATGGTTGATACCGTACGAACTTTGCTTGTACTAGGCTGAAAAACATGCGGGAAGCGGTCAAGAGCGCTCGAAACGCGCGCAAGCTTAGGTGGTATCTCTTCGGGTGTTTCGTTTTGATAATCGTCGTTCTCGCCATCGTCTTGGGAGTGGTCTTCGGAACCTAACGGGCTTCAATCCTTTTTTTGCTGCAACAAACAATTGTCACATTTGCTTTAAACGTTCTCGTATCCTTTAACGGCCCCCCACCTCGATGTGTCAAGTTCTTGGTTTGAACGGACTCTTGGATTCTGCTGGTAGTGCTGTCCTGTGTATTGTGAATTAATATACGAGAATCAGTCAAGTTGGGAAACGCCTCCGGGCATGACAGCAAGAAGTAGCACACGTTATGTCTGTTCTTTTGCCACTGTTTGCAGGAGAGATGTAATCTAATATCAATACTCTCTCAGTCCACAGTTTGCATGCCCCACGGCCCTGGCGGTACAGGAGTCACGAGAAGAGAGGTTACGGATTGGAGATGGGGATGACAGGGGATGGGGATGAACCAAAGATAGCTGACACTTTCCTTCGACAGTGCATCTGCGGCCGCGATATCCACGACTGTGACGTGAAAGACAGGTTGACTTCGCTCCGTCCGAGCTCTTTCTCGTAAGAACCCCCACAAATCACATCCTCACATCACCTTGGCACCTGCCAAGCGAAGGAGCAGAAGGAAGGGAAAGAAGGGGCCGAGTTTTTTCCGGGGATTCGACCTGTGCTCTCAGGTCCAAATGCGTCGTGTACCCAGGACAAAAGTTCGTGTCCGCTTTGGGCACAGGTCGACGCGACAATCAGTGTCCGAAAACAGCCAACAATCGCAATCAGCTTGGTGTACAGGTTCTGCTGCAGAATCCGGATAAAAATGTCGAACGTCCACCAGAAAAGATTTCATTCATCCTTCTTACTCAATTCTGGACTCTATCATCCTATATAACAACGAATTTGCATCGATTTTTGCTTTCAAGATTCAAGGTCCGCTCTTCCTCTGCCCTCACTTACGGTTATCTCATCTTACTTGCTTGATTGCTGGGTAGATGGAATTGGTGCACCATTTCATTGCGCGTCAAACCACACAAGGGTCGTTAGTCCCTGGAACAAATTTGACGGTCGAACAATATTGCGACCAAGTACGAGACAGCGAGCCGAAGCTTTACGATTTGCCAGGTTATGATCCGACGCATGATCTCTGCAATCCCTATCGTTACATGCCTTCCAAGGCATGGGGTTTTGCCAGTGTCATTCTCTTGTGGGTCTCATCGCTTTCTTTCAGGCCAGAAAGGAAACTCACCGTATTTATCGACAGCGGCATAGCAACACTCGCTCATCTCTTTCTCACCATCAGAACGAGGAGATGGTGGCTCCTCAATTGGGTCGTCGGAGGCGCTCTCGAAACCTTGGGATGGGTGGGCAGGTTGATCGGTGGCTATGATCCCTACTCGCAAACTGCCTTCATAATCCAAGTCGTTTGCCTCATCATTGCTCCCGCTTTCTTTTCGTCAGTATATTCCCTCACCTATCTATTGCGTTCCTGAACACATCTGTCTCAGGGCTGCGATCTATGGCATTCTTGGCTGGGTCATCTCGGCAACGAGCTCGAAATACTCCATTATCAGACCAAACCGATATTGGATTATATTCGTCTGTCTTCTCCCCTTTTGCCCGGTCAACGTTAATTCATGCAACACAGATTACTGGAGATATTGTATCACTAGTCGTACAAGCGATTGGCGGAGGCGTTGCATCAGCTGGATCAAACAGCAATGATGTGAAGAAGCTCCATCGAGGCAGTGACATCATGGTTTGTCCTCTTCCATCGTCACCTTCACCCTCACCCGCATATTTACTCGTACAATGCTCTGGGATTAGCTTGGCGGGATCATTGTCCAACTGGCCGTAATGATTATTTTCTCCGTATTCGCCCTTCACTTTTGGAACGGGCTGAGGAAATCGCCTCTCGCTCCCCATATCCGCGCAACGCCAGGCTTGGAGCGTCTGCACTGGCTCGGCTGGGGACTAGTCTTCGGTAGCACTATGATCATCCTTCGAGGCATTTACCGAGTCATAGAACTTGCGGAAGGCTGGCGTGGTTATCTCAGTAGGTTTCCGCTTGGCCCTTTTCCTTTACAATCAACTGGCAACGGCTGACGTTGGTTTTACCATCAAGTGTTGCACGAATTCTGGTTTCTTTTCGACATGCTGCCCTGCTTGATCTGTCTCCTGATTTTCATCCCCGCCAGTCCACTTTTTGCCCTTCCTCGTGGATATCAAACGGCAGAAGATTTGGCGAGGAGGTCTGATGTCAGCTATGTCCCTGATGGTGAGAAGACTACTTCAAGTGATGATGAGACAAGGGTTGGTGTCGAGAGGGGGGATCAGAAGGCATGGAAGGAAAGGGAGTAGAATTGTTAATGGACACTTGAATGAGTAGTAAGAGTTAACCTGTCCACGTGAGACGTGTCGTTTTCATATATTGCATACAAGTTGTGTTTCAATAACCCGTTGTCCAGCCTACATTTGTGCATGGTACTTGCTGAACCTACGGAAGAGTTATGTGCGAACTAGAGATGAGTTGCAGCGGGATAGGAGGTGAAGGCAATAATATTCATTGTCACGTGTCATATGGCTTCCCGCCCCCGCATCTCCTTGCACCCCATCGATGAAGCGATCTCTCTGCCGAGTAGCTCGCTGGAATCGACCATCACGAATCTCTACACCAGTTGTAGCGTTCCCTGCCATCCATTTCTTGCGAACAAATCGAACTGTCCCAACAACCTCAACGCATCCAGTACAATATTTCCAGCGTAGTTTGACTTACAGAATGGGTGCCCCAGTCAAAGCCAATGCTCCTCCTGTGGACACAACTGAAAGAGTTAGACGCGTGCGGGAGCTCATGAAGCAGGAAGGTGTCGATGTTTAGTATGTATTCAAGAAAGCTTTGAGCAAGCTAACCGGTGTTGCTAGTATCGTGAGAAGTGAAGATGCACATTCGTCCGAGTATGCTCCTTTTTGATTCAGAAAAGTAAGCGACATTTATATGCATGCAGATATGTTGCCGAATGCGACAAAAGGAGGGACTTTCTCACCGGTTTTACTGGATCAGCAGGACGTGGGAATATTTCTTGATTCATTCACGAAGTACAGCGCTTACTGACTGACAGTGGCCCTCATCACACTGGACAAAGCTTACCTTTTCACGGATGGCCGGTACTTCTTGCAGGCATCTCAACAGTTGGATAGTAACTGGGAGTTGGTGAAAACGGGGTTGACGGGTTCGTTTCCCTTTGCCATTCACGTAAGACTGATTATGGCTCGTAGACGATATGACGCCGTACAAGTTCATCAAGACCAAACTTCCGGCAACGACTCGGATCGGTGTGGATCCTATGTCTTATCCTTACCGTCCGTTACACTTCCTGTCCCTTTCATCTTTCCGACTGTGTGATTCGTAGCGGACGCGAAAGAGTTTCGTGACCTCCTTTCCGCTACCGGAGGAGCCGTAGTTTCTTTATCGGTGAATATTGGAGAGAAAGTGTGGGAAGAGTCGTCTACGCGACCTAAGCGAGACCTGAATGCAATTACCGTTTTGAGCGAGGATTTCTGCGGCAAGAGCTTCGAGAGCAAGGTCGAGGATTTGGTCAAGACTATAAAGGAAGAGGGCGGAGTAGGGTATTTCTCTGGTTTGTTTCTCTTCCGAATCTATCGCCTGGCGCCAGCTTATGGTTGTCAAAGCCAAATTGGACGATATTGCCTGGTTGTTCAACCTCAGAGGAACCGACGTCGAATATAACCCAGTCTTCTTTTCCTACGCATGGATACCGATTGAGGGTGACCCTGTCCTGTTCATCCACGCGGAACAGGTATCAGAGAACCTAAAGAAGCATCTGAGCGGGAAGGTGAAAATTGAAGAGTACCAGAAGGTCAGAGAATGGATGGAAAACTATACTAAGTCTGTCAAAAAGGACGAGAAGGTTGGTTGATCCTGCCTAGTATGGAATACCACTAACATGGGACCTGATTTGAGGTACTCCTCGGAGTCGAGACATCCGTGGCTCTAGTCGACCTCTTCGCGTCAGATCAGGTCAAACTCATCGCCTCTCCCATCGCTCTCGCTAAAGCGGTAAAAAATGCCAAAGAGATCGAGGGCTTTCGCCAATCACACATCCGCGATGGTGCAGCTCTGGTAAGTCTCCGTTATCCACTAGCTGTCGACTGAAATGAAGAACAGGTATCATATTTCGCTTGGTTGGAGGAAGAGTTACTCAATGGCAAGGAGATTTCAGAGGTGGAAGGAGCCGACGAGCTTGAGCGGAGGCGCTCGTAAGTTGTATCTCACTGTGTTCGACTAACTCTGCTCAACGACAGCAAACAGGCAGTTGAAACATTACAGAGGGCTCTCGTTCAACACAATCTCCTCAACTGGCTCTAACGCAGCCATCATCCATTACTCACCAGACAGAGAGACATGCCCATTGATTAACAAAGACGAAGTGTTTTTTTTTTGTCCTGCAGAACTTGATTTATTCACCTGCCCAGATTTACCTGTGCGATTCTGGGGCTCAATTTACGGATGGTACTACGGATGTCACTCGCACTCTGGTAAATTTCCATTTTCTTTTCCCCACGTCTTAACTTTCCTGTAGCACTTCACAACCCCGAAACCATTTGAGAAACGAGCGTTCACCCGAGTTTTGCAAGGGCACATTGCAATTGATCAGGTGGTCTTCCCTACTGGGACAACTGGATATCGACTTGATCCTTTGGCGAGGAGAGCGCTTTGGAGCGACGGATTGGATTACCGCCATGGGTGCGCTTCCCCAGTTGGTCATCTTGCGATATGAAACTCACAATTGGTAGCACTGGTCACGGCGTCGGCCATTTCTTGAATGTTCACGAGGGTCCTCAAGGAATCGGAATGAGAATAGCATTTAACAACACTCACCTCGTTGAGGGCATGGTGCTATCTAATGGCAAGCTACTTATTCGCATACCAACTCGCACTGAACCTACGTCCATAGAACCAGGATACTATGAAGATGGCGCTTTTGGTATAAGGCATGTTCGCGTTAAACAGAGAATTCAGAGATTAATGTCACTCTAGGATTGAGAATCTCGTCGTTGTGCAACCTGTGCGTCTTAGTCTAGAATTGCCCAGCTAAATACTAATGAATTACAAGCAGACGACTCCGCCAAATAACTTTGGTAACCAGAAATGGTTCAGATTCGAGCGCCTCACCATGGTGTGTCATCCCCCTACAGATGCGTCAACAAGTCTGAGTGCGTTCTTAGGCACCGATCCAGACAAAGCTCATCGATACTTCCATCTTGACCCTTTCTGAAAAGGAATGGGTTAACAATTATCACAAGGAAGTTTTCGAAAAAGGTTTCTCTCTGTTGGAGATATGAAAGACGAGAGAGCTCTGAATTGGCTGAATGCAGGGAAATATGAGGAGTGTCATCAGTAATACTCGCTTTATTCTCCTTGAATGGATTTCGTGCAAAAGGACTTTGCTTTGCTGAGAGG